>JXSR01S000024.1:46814-62940 GCA_000969725.1 Ophiothrix spiculata
CTGTTAATCGGGGAATGACTTTCATCAATACTTTTTATCTCATAATTATGTTCATCTCTACCATGTATCATCCATATTCATCGATGCTCGGACGGTAACATTCTTGAAGATTGTCAGCGATATAATCTAGTGGAGGCTTGTGCAATCATTTTGTTAATTTACTATACTAGTTTTCGAATTACTCTGATGGACACTCTAGTCTAACCTGTGTATATACTCTATAAATCTTGAAGTATTCAACAAGCAACCTATTAACACACACAAATCAATATGACCATGCGCGGAAATAAATTAGTCCGTACTTTTCGAATCATAACTACAGGGTGTCCCAATAAACATTGTGCATAGAAACGGCGCTGATTTTCTCAGAAGTTAGACACTCCAGCGACATCAAAATTATATATTCTAAAGCCCATAGTTTTGTTCATCATCGCTGAAAATATCAAGAAAATCTATCAAGGCAAACCAGAGATATCGATGATTTTGTCAGCTTGTATCATTGTCCTCCTGCACAATGAGAATCCTATGGTTAAGCCTGTAATCAAAGGGCATGCAAAAAGGTCTATGCGAAATCAATGCTTGAGAAATTTACTGTAAATATGTCTCATGCTGTTAGAGTCAAAGATAACCAACAGCCAATGGAGACAGATTGACGGATGTGCAGCATGTTAATGACCAGAAGAAAATAAAATGAACAAATGAAAAACGACCACTAACATGACTTTAAAGAACTATTTTAGTATCAGAATAGAACCAAAATATAAAACAACGCAACTATTAAAACACTAATGACACAAATATCAGATTTCCTTTTCTGAACAATTGTCATTAATACTAACCTTGTGATGGACTCACTGTTTTTTTCTTGAAATAAGAACTAAGACAACTATCTGTTCTTTTTTTTTAGTTTTTGGTTTTAGGTGCAATGTAAAAATATAAATATCATTTACTTTGTTAGATTAAGTTTTCAGTTTCCAAAAGAAGAAACAGAAACCAGCTTTCCCTTAGCATATAAACAATATATAGGAAGCATTGAGTAATTTTGCCAATAAACCTATATTTACTGCCTAATGTTTACTTTTTTCGAATAGAAAAAATCATATATAATATAGAGAAAATGATAAAAATAGAAAAAGAAAAAAGAAACATTTCCAAAGTGGCTTCATATGATTACCTATTGGCAAAACGTATGCGGTGACTTTGTCACTCTAAACCGTTAATGTTGTAAAGACCCTTTCGATGTTCTTTGTGAACATGCTTAACCACAGGAATCCCATTGTGCAGAAGGAAAATGATACAAGCAGACAGAATCTATAATATCTCTGATTTGCATCGATGGATTTTCTTGACATTTTCAACGATGATGAACAAACCTATAGGCTTTAATATGTATAACTTTGAGGTCGCTGGTGTGCCTAACTTTTGAGAAAATCAGCGCCGTTTCCATGCACAATGTACCTTATCATGTTGAATATTCAAATAAACTTATATTCAAGATTTGTCTATACAGTAGCAACAAAATCAACCAAAAATGATACAAAAACATGAAAGATTCATGTAACAAATGTATTAATATACAGTCTAAATCAATCCTAATCAATCTTTGCTAGTCTCTTACGCAATACAAAAACAACAATTCAACATGTTGTAGAATACAAAAGATATGATATGGATCTTGTTGAATACTTCAAGGTTTATCGAGTAAAGTCATGTAATCCCGTTACCTTTTACATTGCTTTACAGACAACAATAACCCACCTGCTAATTTCGAGCCATCTGAGATAATACCAGAATTCTTCTTGGTTCAGCACACACAAATTCGAGTAGTGCTGGTTTTGGATGCATCGAACAGCATGGACGTAAGTTTTGGGTATTGCATCATTATCACAGAATAACATATCATTAATGATTCCTTCTTTTTCAAATAATATTATTAAATAATACTTTTAAAATATTATATATATTTCAAATCTTCGTAGCCTTTTAAGTTTCAAAAGAGAATTTGGTTGGATATTGATTTTTAAATGCATGACGTTAGGGGGGGGGGGATGATATCAATTTTGAGTTTATCATATCATCTGTTACAGCATTTTCTAAGCTTTAAAATGACAACTTATTTGTCGAAATTGATCAAGGCGGTCAAATTTTACAAAATCTGCTGGAAATTCTTATTATTTTCTTAATTTTGTGCTACCTATTTTCTTGAAAAGTGTTCTGTCGCAAAAAAACCCTTTTCGGGGTGAGTCATCACATTTATAAACCATTTTTATTTACAGGCCGATAGTAAGTTCATCCAAATGGTTACTCAATCAGCAAATTACATATCAAATATTGTAACAGACGGTAGTGCTATTGGAATAGTAACCTTCAATGACGGCGGATTTATTGACAGTGAGTTGGTCACTATAGTGAATGATGCCGACAGAGGTACACTGCTAGAAAAATTGCCCATCGGTATGGCATTGAAGACATGTATTGGTTGCGGTCTTCTTAAAGGACTTGAAGTGAGTCACTGCTCTTAAATTTAGTTTCAACTACAATCAATTAAGCCTGTTACATAAAGGTATCTTTTACATAAAGGTATCTTTCCCCTCGCCATAATTATGTTACAGTGCCTAAACATGACACCAGCTCACTATTTAGATGATGTTCTCTTTAGTGGTTTACACTATGTAGTGGTGTACACTCTTTAATGGTGTACACTCTTTAGTGGTGTGTGGTGTACACATTAATATAAATGATGGTTATGTGATCCATTTTAGCGTATTTCGTGGTTAACTGAATCCTTAAGTGACTGACACTATCAAGGATGTAAAAATATGAAGAGCAATTTGACCAAAATGGATAAGCGCACATTTAAGTCTGACAGAAGGATCAAATGCGATTTGGGTCTTTGTTTAGGTCCCGAACAAATTTGTATTTTTACAGTATGAAATCACATGATAAAAACAAATGCAATGATATATAAAACCTGATCATTTCCAGGTTCTTCGTGGAACATCACGTGACGAGGACCCAGCTGGTGGCTTGCTCTTACTGCTTAGTGACGGGA
The DNA here is from genome assembly GCA_000969725.1 of Ophiothrix spiculata. Lineage (NCBI taxonomy): Eukaryota > Metazoa > Echinodermata > Ophiuroidea > Amphilepidida > Ophiotrichidae > Ophiothrix > Ophiothrix spiculata. The sequence goes on from JXSR01S000024.1 coordinate 49,867, forward strand.
AAGAGACGATTGGTCCATACATAGATGACGTCAAGTATACAATGGCAGAGGCTGGCGTTATAATTGATGCTATTGCCTTCACTCAAAAGGCTGATGAGAAAATGTTTGAATTATCAGACTTGACAGGTTTGTTTTTATTAAAACTGGGGATGTGTATGAACTCTTTTCATGAATGTGTACACCTACCAGTGATAACCAAATAATTTCGAAAAAGACAAACAAACAAACAAATGAAAAAACATAGACCAATTATACACAATGATTTCATCGTACTGTTGACAATAACGTGGCATTCCTTGTTTGCTCAAAGTCTAGGACAGTCTATTCCAATAAATATGATCAGAAAATATTACAACAGTCTCGACATCGCTTGTGGTAAGAGTGGATATGAAAGAATTATATTGCAGTAAATCTTTTACCACTCCCTGACTGTGTAATAAAAAGTCAGTGACCACAAATAGGGGACGATGCCCATGGTCACTTACGATTACGATATTTAACAACTGCGTCAAAATCATTAGTCTCACTCAGCTGCTTCCGTCACAAATAGAGGACGATGCCATAATAAGTAGAGGCTACCAGCTAACAATGTTTACCAACATTCTTACTCTTTAATGCCAGGTGGAAAGGCGTACTACTATTCAGGAGAGGCAGGGGACAGTACATTGTACGATGCACTAGTAGCGACGATGGAGCGCGGAGAGATAGATGATCACCAGCGACGAGTACAGGTAAGTTTGTATGAAACGAGCACAAGTGATTTGATAGTTACCTATAATACGGTAATGTCTCAGACGCGGGGAAAACGGTTATAAAAATACAATGCAATAAACAACAAGACAAAGCAAAACACAATAAGACAAGCAAACAAACAATATATATTCTGAAATAATTATTTATCTAGGAGATATTGTCGATCTAAAAAGTCCATAAGTAACATGTAAGGCATACACACTATAAAGGGACCCTGCAAGTTCCAGTAGCGTAACTAGACTTTTTGAAATGAGGGGGCAAGATGGGGTAGACATGTTTCCAGGGGGCGAGAATAAAGCAAAAATATGAGTTCTCCATAGAACCATGTACAAAGTAAAATTTCATTGGTGGTGGGGGGGCGCGAGGGTTTCGTCAGGGGTCCCGCCCCCTGCCCCCTCCCCTCTGGTTACGCCACTGCATGCAACCGTAATATGTCCCAAGTTTGTGCGTTTCTAAATAACTGAAAGCGAACTTTAAGAGTGAATTAACTCTAAACAAAATGGTGGTATTGACGTCATTTTATTACGTGGAATCCAAAAACAATAATGACGAAAATAATTTGAACTCGATGGATATAGTGGTCCTGTGCTCATTGACTGGCCAGTTTCCAAGACATCTACGGTAAACCTGTCCACAACCACAATGTTCTGGCATTAAAAAAAACCCTATATTTCTGCTTTCTGTTTTGTTCCTTTTATGACAATGAAAGAGATCACCTTGTTGGTTATGGCGTCAAAAACATATTGGCATGTTTGAGTCTTTGAATATGGTAAATAGACTTATGATGAGAAAATGTTAACTTTCGCATTTGTGTCTACTAAAGTCATTGAATATGACATTATTCCCCGAAGATGCGAGAATATGTTGCCAGACTTCAAAAATCAGTGGTTTCAATCGTCTGTCGCAAAGAGGAATTTGCATAAATTGTGACAGCGGGCTACCACAGAATATTGTTATCTCCCTCTCTAATTATCCTTGATGTTTTGTTTTCATTTAGCTTACGGGTGACACTTGGGCACTTGATCCTGCAGAAGAACGTTCTGGAGGAGTTTATCTAGATTCTACGATTGGTGAAAGGACTTATTTTACGTTCATATATACACTTGCCGTCAATAAGGCTGGTAAGGAACACATTTGTTAATTTATTTATAACATTCGGCTGAAAGTCAGGGTAATCAGAATAGTGCATATGTATTGAATTCAAGAGATTTATCCATGGCGTAAAAGGCAGAATATTGGAAAGAATTTTGATTTTAGATGCAGGAGGAAAAATCAAGTGCTCGAAGAAAACCTGCGAGGACGAGTATGGATCAACAATCAAATTCACGAACAACCTTGGTAGCTCTTGGTCGGACCGGGAATCGAACCCGAGCCGCAGTGGTGAAAGGAGAGGGAAGAAATGCTGCGCCAACCCGTTCCCAACATAAACATTTAATATGCAGATTTATAAACCTTTTATGCTTTTCATCCCTTTTTTTAGAAAAGAAGTTTTTTTAAAAGAAGGTGAACACGTTGTTTTTATCTATCAATGAGCGTCACGCGACATAGTTGTCCTGTAATTTTGTCTCATACCGAATGGGTGCATGGTTTATCAATTAACCAACCGTACTACTTTATTTTATTGTAACTCACACCCACTGAATAAAATCACCAAATATCTATTTTCTTGTCAGAGGACCAAAGTATCAGCTTTATAACGAGACTTCTATCCTTCCAGGATTGAAAAATGGTGGTATCTGTTAAACTCTTTGTCTTTGATTATTATACTTTTATTCCGAGCAATAAGATCAGGAGTTTAGATTTTCACTGATGGCAAAATCAGCAGCCTAAAACTTTACCACAAGCTCCTGCTCAACAAAACTTACTTTGGGACATAACTTTTAAGGAGCAATCTGTTCGACTTTAACCCTGATAGACGTTTTGTTCTGCAGAATTACATTATCTATCAAAATGAGTATGAAGGTTTACTAGACTACCAGCTTCCACTGATAGATAATTAATACCCTTCATCGACTTCAAGAAGGCAAGAAGGCTTTTGATTTTATTGGCAGGAGAGTAATGTTTACTGTGTTACGTCACAATATATGGAATACCAGGAATGGAGGTCAATGCTATTAGAACTCAAAGAGCTCAGTATTAATAGATGGAAACGCTTTGGGCCTCTAGTTTGTAATCTTGACCGGGTCCGTAGTGGCAACGTACTTACACTCTTCCTATTTTTCATATGACTCTCTGTTGAAAGACATACAAACTGATGTAAAGCATTTAGACCGGAAGAATTTAGGTTTGTGAAAAGCTCTATGGAATTACTCATTTCATCACAGTTCAAGCTGCTTATATCATGTAAGCATGGCGATTAGCTTCTGTGGCTGAGATTTCTACATACTTTCACATGTGACTGACTGTGTGTCAAGTTAAGCGAGTATACAAATTAAGGAAAGCATATGATCTATGCTCAACACAAATTCCTATGTTTATCATGCGAGGAAACAACTTAGTTTCCTAAGACATGCCCTTTTTGTGTTCATGAGAAAGAGCCTGTCAGAAGCGACACTCACAACATTCCACCCTCAAAATACAATTCCATTGTTGCTCCTCGTACCTCTTGGTAGGCTTATTAAATATAATCTTTGTCATGAAGGATATGATAGCTGACTAGACTTGTAGTCGCCTGCTCCGCAGCTATCGACGACGACGACGATGATGATGTCTGCCAAAATTTTCCTTTTTTTGTGAAAAAATATTGGCAGGTAGAATTCAAAATTTCATAGCTAAATTTTTAGAATAGGTCCCATTCAATATGAAAATGTTCTCTGATTTTCACAGGTTGCTTCTAAAATTGATTTAAAGTTAGCGTAAATTATTTTATTTTCTGTACAGTAAAGGATTTCAAGGAACTCCGTTTAATACTTAAAGGAATTACGACCTTTCCTGAACTGAATTAAAATAATGATTTTTATATGAATCGATTTCTTCCTGTAGGTGTAAGAGTGATTGTAACACAACCAGACGGCACTCAGTTAAACTCAACATACTCAGGATATACCGTTGATTTAGAATACAAGAGAGTAGACATTGCCATTGAAGGAATAGCGCAGGTATTTAAATTAGATTTCATAGGAAAATGACATGGCACCTGTGATCACAGATACCATTTCAAAGCTTATGGGATAGCTTAAATATCTACGAATGAAAGGGACTATCCTATGAATTAAAAACTTATGGAAATACTCTAAATAAAGCTTTAAAATGTAGTGAAATCCAAAAAAAAGGTAACATTTTATACACAGAAGGGGCTTAAAATGAGAGAGAATTAATTTGCAATATAAAATTCTGTGATGGTGGTGTGACTAAGTATCCAGTTTTTTTTCAGATGGATCTAACAGATGAGAACAAAAAGCTCTTAGAGATAATTTAACATAATATTAAAAGAGGAACAATCTCATTAACATTAATTTGTTTGCTCACCACAAGTGTAGAAACAAGATATTTATAAGATTTGAAGCTAGAAACACTGTTTTCCCATCTTTTTTCTGCGGAAAAAAAAAAGTTGATAAAGAATTGCAATTTTCTTCAATGTTCCACAAAATCACGGCAGTACAATCGCGATTCATGTAAAAAAGTATGTAGGCAAAAAAGTAGCGGAAAGAATCTTTGCCAATCCTTTTAATACAACGCCCAGGAAGGTATGCATTTCTTCCTGAATAACTGAGACAGTTCATGAACAATAAATTATTTCAAAGTGACGATAATATTTGATTTCAATTTCATTACGCTTATTATCAGCCAGGAGCTTGGAGCTTTCTCGTAATCAACCAGCGTACCAGCAACCCGGAACAAGTCAGCTTTACAGTGACCTCGTATGCTTCGGATCCAGACGTGGAGCCGATTCTTATTACATCTGAATTGAGTGGATCGTCAACGAACATCAACAAAGGAGATTTAGTCATCGCGTATGCTGAGATCAGGCAGGGCTTCAGCCCCATTGTTTATGCTGAAGTTAAGGCTACCATCACCAGACCTGGTAGTAGTCCAGTTGAACTTGAACTCCTTGATAACGGTGCAGGTAATTACAAGCAATAAAAGGTGGTAAATTTATATTTACTACAGATCCCGCGCTGTAGCAAAGTCCTTTTTGTCTCGTCAACAGATTTTACTAGGCACGGACATGCCCGAAGGTCCAAGGCTATTCTATTAATACAGAAAATTGCTAACCCAAGTATGAAATTTAAAGGTGGATGATAATTCTGCTCATGCTATTATACATGGCTGACTGGGCCACAATAAAGTTTATGAAATCAAACTGTCATGCCATATAAGTCATTTGTGGTCAAATCTATCGTAGTATACGGGTAATGAAATTTCACCTCAATGGACGTGATTATGACAATCATTGAACAATTAAACTAACTGTACATTTTTGATATTTTTACGTCTCTAGGAGCTGATATCACAAAAAATGACGGAATTTACTCCAGATACTTCACAGAAATTACAAATGACGGGTACTACGGCATCAAAATCAGCGTTTTCAACAACGGAACCGCGCTAGTCATTGGTTCGAATCCTGCAGCTAGAGCAATACCTAACATACCCCCTGAAGACGCTGATAATTTACCAGTTATAGGTAAGGAAAAATGCTTATTTGCTTCACAAAGGAAACTCTTGGGAACATCCTTTTTGATGACATTCTTCTGATCAATTATGTTTGTGTTTATACTGCTCAAAACCAGCGACCATTCTTGCACTACTACTTTTTTTTTGCATATGCAGTTGTTTAATAAAATATGAAATGTATAAGGAATTACGGTATTGAGATTGAATTTTAGACTTGTTAAGCCAACGAAAAAGTAATCATCTGAAAAATGGTTAGCATAAACATCTTTGTAGTTAGTTCCAATTATATTCTTCATTTATTTCAGGGGATATGCCAATTATTCCACCATGGACACCGCCGTCTGATCCATCTGGTCCACCCGCGCCTTTATTTTCCCGCGCAGACTCGGCGGGGTCAAGTAATGTCAAAGTACCTAATGGGTACAAACCTGGAGACGATTATTTAGCGCCAGGTAGAATTTTTGATTTAAAAGCGACTGCATTGTCCTTTGACGAGGCTACGGTGACCTTGACATGGATGGCCACTGGTGATGATTTGGATAGTGGATCTGGTAAGGTTTTTTTTTCTTTTGTTTGAAAATGTTGAACAAATTTGTGTTTATAACTAAAATATTAATTTGACAAAACCAGGTTTTATACTCACGTTAACATTTCGTCTAACATCGTCGGGAAACTTCGTCAGGATTACGAAATGAAATTTGTGTTTTATATGAGATCAAAAATTTGTGAAATGATACCCTATCAGAGACCATAAATCTATCATATCTGTTCGTTCGAATTGATACTCTACCCGGGACCATACCTTTACAGATGAATATACTATCAGCTATTATCTGAGATCCTACGCAAAAATGAAAGAAAGGGTAAATTTGGTACCCTATGTGAGAATTGCAGAGTACCAGGTCGATTTTGATACCCTATATAGTTTCTCGAGACTTCTCCAGGTCTCTCATGTTTGGTAACGCGGGCACTGGTTACCCAGTCAGAATACCTAGTTACCCCGGGTTTTTTGTTGTTGATAAGAACTTGAATTAAATAAAATTATCGCATTGGATTGAACCGTTTCACATTTTGCCTTAAGCTTAAACTAAAGGTTAAATTGATTTTGATTTTAATTCAATTTCACAGCCTCATTCTACGACCTACGTATAGCCGACACAATTCCCGAACTACAAGAAAACTTCAAGGGAGCAAGGCAAATTGAAGCCAACGATGTCATTGAAGGCGACCTAATGGAGCCCCAGACATTTGGAAACCCTGAGACATTCATCATCCGGGTACCAATAAAAGATAACGCTACTATAGCATCTTACGCATTTGCTGTTCAAGCTGTTGATGATGCAAACCAAAGATCAGATACATCAAATGTGATTCAGGCTACTTTACGCGCGTATATTCCACCGCCATCCAATCCTCCGCAGGGTCTGTCAACCGGCGCAATTGTGGGTATTGTAGTGGGTGTATTTGCTGCCTTTTTCATCATCATGGTCATCGTTGTAGCTGTAGTACTGAAAAATAAAGACGAAAATAATGTTGGCGGTGGGAAGAAGACTGCTCCTATTTAACGGCGAAACATTCGAATGTCCCATTTAAAGTATTTTTAGTGGAAATAAGAATGCCTCTATTTAACGAGAACACTGTAACATTTAAAGTATAGTTTAGTTTTTTTATATGAAAAGTGCAGACTTACATTATCTTTGTTCTTGACAACGTTGTTTCGTAAGTAAGGATTGTGGGTGTAGTTGCGGTGTCGATGTACATGTGATAATAACTATGACCTCTCTGAACAAACAATTATTGTACTTTATTTTAATATCAAAATCTTACGTGTACATAGTCTATACCCATGAAAAAGGAAACAATGATATTGAGGACATCATCAAAAAGACCTGATGAGATCTGGAAAATAAAATTCAGTTACAAAAAGAGCCTAAAACAAAACAAATAAAAACATAGCACAACAACAACAACATTAACAACATCAATAACAACAGTAGCAAAAAAGGTTTTTTTTTTCAAAACCAAAATCACACGTGTACATAGTGTAACAAAATTCAATTACACAAAGAGCCTAAAACAATACCAATAAAACATAGTACAAGAAGAAGAAGAAGAAGAAGAAAAAAAAAAGAAGAAGAGAAGAAAATGAAAAAGAAAAAGATGAAGAAGAAGAAAAAGAAGAAGAAAAAGAAGAAGAAGAAGATCAACAACCACAATAACAACAAAAGCAAAGGTTCTGTAATGAAGTTCTTGTTAGTCTGAACATTCTTAGTAAGGGTAACAACAGACCATTTCCTTATTTAATCATGACGTGAACTTGTTTTAAATCTCAAAAGATACGGTACACATAACAAGGCCCAAAAGGTCGCCAAAAATGTGTTGCTCAGAACTAAATAATCAAATCAATCAATTGAAAATGTCTTGTAGGGTAAAATCAAAACAAATATTCTGTAAATTGTGTTGTTATCATGGTCCAAATTAAAAATGGCACCAGTACTATGGTACAAATTACACTTTCTCGCTTAGAACTGGGCTTAAGTGGTCTTAAAATGTCATTAAAAGCATTAAATATTCAAATTAATTAACCCAAGTGAATTTTGTGCGACAAAACATTATTTTGCGACCATTTTTGACCTATTATTGAATTTGAAATATATGATTGACATTATTTGAGGACAAACAATGTTGTTGCAATCCAAGGTGTCTCTTTCTGCTTATTGACTGATATAAGTCTTGTTTCGGTCGATTTTCATACAAATATCGAGGGTTGAGAGCCACAAGGCCGTATTTGCACCCTTATTGCCAGTGCAAATATGACCTTGTGGCCCTTTGTTGCCCGTGCATATACGGCCTTTTGGCTCTTTGTTGCCCGTGCAAATACGACCTTGTGGCCCTTTGTTGCCCGTGCAAATCCGGCCTTGTGGGTCTCTGTTGCCCGTGCAAATACGACCTTGTGGCTCTTTGTTGCCCGTGCAAATCCGGCCTTGTGGCTCTCAACCCTCGATATGCTATTTGTAGATGTGTCTATTTCGGCGGCCATTTCGAATTTGAAACACGTATATGACTTAATTTCAAGCGAGAAATGTTTTTGCTCTAGCATAAGACGCAATAATCATTCTTTTGTGATATCTTTGATTATCAGTGGCGTGCCCAAAGGGGGGCCGGGGGGGGGCACGTGCCCCCCCCCAGTTGGAGGGGTAGGTCGGGGGAAACGGCCCATTCGGGCATCTTGACACAAAAAGAAAGAGGAGGAGAGAAAAAAATCAAAAGGAAAGAGAAGAAAATACCTTGAATTTCCCTTTGTTATTGATAATTTAAATATGAAAAAGCGAAAATTTTGCGCGCTTCGCGCGAAATTTCTGGTATTCTGTCAATATTCAGTCAAATTTTGCCGTATTTTGCGTAAATTGCAAAATTTTTCGCGCGCTACGCGCGCATTATCAAAAAAATCTAAAAATATCACATTTTACCCTTCTGCCGCTATTGGTCATTCGGGGGAACTGATGGTTGTGCCCCCCCCCCCACTCAAAAAATCCTGGGCACGCAACTGTTGATTATTAGATAAATAAGTAACAGTATTATTTCAGGTGACTATCTTCGGAATTAACAGGCGCAGGCGTGCTAAGAATCAAGTTTCAAAGTATAGACCTCTGGAAAGGCAACCGTTAGGCTCGGTGCAGACTCCACTATCGTATAGAATATTTTGCTTAGAATATTCTATGTTGATGACAAAATGACGTAGTTCATCATATAAAACACACAGTTATGCTTTTGACACTACTGAATTGTACATACGTATATTTATAATATGTTTTGGCGCATTGATTGAATTGTGTAAAACATCACTGAAGTCAATAAATATTCAAAATGATCAATGCAGAAAGATTTTAGATGATAAATCAGAAAACATCCTGTCCCAAGGTTTTAACAGGTTTCGAAACCAAAAACGTGGCCAAATTGAGGCTAAAAAAGGTATATTTCTATGCACCAAAATGAATTTTGAATCTCTGACACCATGTTTAATTATGGTAGGTATGCAGCTTTACCTATTAAACCCATTGAACAGATAAGTTAGCTTGAAAAAAGGCGGGAAAATAAGCATTAACTTTTAAAAGTTTTTTCTACAGAAATCAAATATTGTTTAGAAATTCCCATTCAAGTTTATGATTTTTAAGTTTTCAGGCTTCATTGGCCTTTTTTCTCCTCAATACCATTCATTTCATTTCAATTACTTTGCACGAGGGGCTATCAAAAAGTGTTAAAGATCACCAAGAAGAAATACAATCAGGAACACAATATCATTATGTGACCCTTAAGTCATCTTTACATAGCCACTGTGCAAAGTAGCATATTTCTCCCACCTAAGGGACCTGTCTACCCTTTGTTTTCAAAAATGGATTTTGCTCTGTAACTCAGCAACGGATAATTAGATTCAAATAAAAGGATTTATTTTTAGAAGCGGATTTACATACTGAACATGATTGTGAGAGGTCATTTTTGGACCAAAATGTGTAATTTTGGACTTAAGATCCAAAAATCGTGTTTTTGGGCCCATGATTTACGGGAAAGCTAACTAAATTTTGCTTTGGTAAAATGTTGAACCATTTTTACTCTTTAGAATCTATAAATCAATATCTACGAACGCATTTCTCAAATTTTTGATTTTTATCTTATTTTTTTTTTAAACATGATTTTTGAGCTTTTTTGGACCCTAGGTCCAAAATCTCACATTTTGGTCCAAAATGACTTGACCATCATGTTCAGTAAGCAAATTAAAAAAAAACACAACAGACCAATTTTGAAGAGGTAATCTTTTCAAAAACATCCACATTGTATTTAGCTTAAAATCAACATTATCAGGTTGACCATGCTTTATCACGTCATTATGACGTCATTTGTTGACCGATTTCAGTACTCTTGGTATTAGTGGAAAGAAGGGATCCTTTCCCTATGTTTTGGTATCAAGCATTTTGAACTTTTGGGCGTGTCATCATAGAATTATGGGCTGTAACTCGCTGTAACTCTTTAACACTTAAGTGCATAAGGGGGGGTGTCCATATGATTTTGTTTTTCGCGCGGAGCGCAAAAACGCAACACACTCATTAAAGCTGTTTTATGTAATTGTCAAGGTAGGGATTGCGCATATTTTGATGCAAATCTCGTTTTTGAGATAATAAGCATAAACCGGTAAAATTATGGCGCTGTTCAAAATTAGGTTTGACCCTAAAACCGAAATGAAACAACTTTTTAAAAATTTTATTTCAGCAATGTTTTTGTAATTATAATCTGCTATTATGAGCCAAATTTCATTGAAAAACATTTTTGGGAAAGCATATTTCTAATTTTTGGCGGGAAATTTTTCGGAAAAAATGAAAATTTGACACGAAATATATAGATATCTAGCCGCCATTTTGAAACGGACTAACGGATTTTGAATTCATATGAATTGTATTGAGTTGATGTATTACTGTGTGCAGTTTCAAAGATAAATAATGTCGAGATTGGTTTTAAAGCGATCAAAATAATGGGTCCATATGGACCCCCCGTTATGCACTAACGGGATTCTAAAACACCTTATGCACTTAAGTGTTAAATGCATGATTTAATTACGGAAAATATTTTTGATTTCTACATGCAGTTTATCTGGTTAACGAATGCAGGTTATTGATATCTATCGACGCCTGTATAAAAAGTATAAATGCCATTGATATCATTTTTGCACCAGAGATCCTGACAAAAGTTCATCGATATAGTTCCTTTCCTTCTGTGTAATCTTTAAAAGGTTTTGATACCCCTTGTATTGTATTGTTATTCTTTCGTCATTGTATTTGGATGTGATATTGGATTAAATTGAACTATGAACTATGAGGCTGAGATCATATGACTATTTACCATAGCATGAAAGGTAAATAATTTGTGACCGTCCAGCTCAAAACAGCAGTAAATGCCAGCACTTGTCATTTTCACCTTTTTACTTATTTGCAAAGACCATGATTTAAGGATTAAAATGACACCTTAATGAACTTCACACGATTTCCAGAGGTCAAGTTATGGTCCGTTAAAGGTTGCCAGGGAGTAAAACGTATAACTGAGATAAATGCGTTCAAAGATTAGTAAGCCGTATATTTTCTGTTGATCGTCTTAAGAATATGCCAATTTATTTCACCTTTCCTATCATTTTCTTGAAATGAAACTTTGCTGGTATTTTGTAGTAAGCACTAGGATTGTGAATCTGCCTAAAAATCAATTTCGGCAAATTACGACCTTGACATGTATTTTCACCTGTAGCGCAAAATGAAGTTTTAGGCATTTACTACTCATACGGGCTGGAAGGTCACATTTGTTTTTGTAAGGCACATCTACTGAATATAACCACCGACAGACTGCAATCGGCACTGACACGTTAACACTGAGGTAAGTTATAAGTATAGATTTATACTACATTGTTCCTCGAGAATATCGTCTCGGGAGTATTTAATGTTCACTGCAAGATTTTATCAACTGTTACACATAACACACGTAGAAATCTTTAAAAGAGTAGAATACATGTATAATTAAACATTTACCTTGACTATTGTGTATTTTTTTTGTGTAGTTCGAATCATCCGATTTATTCAAATACCAACAGTTTATGTTCTAGATACCTATTAGCTGCCCAGTGCCGGATTTAGCTTTGCCAGGGTCTTGGGCCAGGATAAAACTCAGGGCCCCCTTGTGTAAAATGTTAATCATGAGACTCGAGATCTATGGCGTGCCACAGCATTTTTTCAAGGGGCGGGGACTTCAGTCGCCTATTTGAAGTTATAGGGATGTTTCCTGGCTATCTGGAGAACTATACAATTTTGCCAAATATCATAGGCTTTGGAAAGGAAATTTTGCGTAAAATAAAAGTCTAGAAGAATTTTGTAACATTTGTGATTATCGTTGATAAGGAAAAAAGGGTTTTTTAAGAACTAGTGTCTTAGGAACCAGCTGAACGAGCAGTCTATAGGGCCCGGACCACACATCCAGTTCCAGAGTACCTCCCCTACCCTGCCCCGGGAAAGTGTCCCAACTTCCCAAAGACCTGTTTGAGGTCTTGAGGTCACTGATTGCATCTGGTCAATGGCCCACTAAGGGCCCTGGTGATGTCTACATTGAATCTAATGCTTTCCACTGTATGCTTTCCACTGTCTTAATTAGGCTAGTAAGGAGTAGGTGAGGTCCTGTGCCCTTGACAAAATAATGTATCAAGTAACTAAAATAATGTGTCAAGAAACTTATTAAGCTGCAAGGTGGGTTTTTTAAATGATTTTAAGTATGTTTTTCAAGGCCCTAACTTGATTTATATAGTGTGAGGGCCCGATTACAGCCAGAAAGGTAAATCCTAAAAATAATATTTTAAAATAGTATTGTTATTTTATAACACATCTATTGACATGAAATGTTTTGCTGTTATTTTTGGAATTGATACATTTCTGCCGAGTTTCACTGCCCCCTTCGTTCTTTGCAAGCGTCCATGAAGAACTTCCCAATAGGATACGTATTTGTATTCAATCATTTCATGTTAGGGCAGGACACAGGTGTGGTGCCTAAAAATCCTACTTAAGGGTACGAGGAATCCACGTGCTCAGGAAAATGTAATTCCTAACTATTTTTCAAGCATGAAAAGATAAATAGTTTCCACTGCCTTTGCGGGGACTCGAACCATGGATTATGGCGGGG
>JXSR01S000025.1:38702-50980 GCA_000969725.1 Ophiothrix spiculata
GTTGGAAGACGAAAATAACAGCAGGGATCCAGTCCTGGCTTGTAATCACAACCTTCAGCATAATAGGCCGGCATGTCTTCCCTTATTTTTGTTTTAGATGAAAGTTATGGTATAAAATCGGAGTCGGACTTTTGTCCCCAAAGACTTAACGTGTGGCAAAAATGGTCACACCGTTTGTTTGGGTCCAAAACGCATGTGTTAGGTGATTAACATAAATTATGACGTCACTACTTCCCCGGCGTATTAGAATAAATAGCAGAACATATTAAAACAAACCCGTCGGAACAAAAAACTGTCTGGTTAATGAGTTGTATAAGAACACATGCACCCAACATGAAATGAACTATAAATTGAAACCCATAAGACAGCATTCAAGCTTTGACTTACGTTTAGCGGACACGGGTGTGAAACAAATATTTGGGGTGAAAACAGTAAAAAATGTTGATTATTTGGATGTTTCTAGGTATAAAACATCCTGTATTTTCAGATTTTGGCACTTAAAACCTCGTATTTTGAGCAGATTTTGAGTAAAAACTGATTTTTGGTCTGATTTTGGCCAAAAATGGCCGTTTTGGGATGACTAAAATTTTGACTCCCTAATATCTAGTGACTCTACATCCATAAAAACTATCAAATATTACCTAGATTTTTAATTTAATTGTCACCGTTTTGAAGGACTTATTTTTTTTGCAACAAATTTTTACAATTTTTGTGCCCAATTTTTGTTTTTGTACTGCTTTTGGCAAAGCGTACCTGTATAATCCAATGGGAGAAATTTCAAGTTCAGATTTGTGCATTTCTTACTTCAGAAATGGAATCTACATGAAATTTCAGATTGGAAAACATATTTTGAACTATATTTTAACAAACTTTTTATTTTCACCCTTGTGTCCACAAAATGTAAGTCGGAGCTTGAACAGTGTCATAACTATTTTGTGACTGTAGAAACATAACTAAAACTTGATTGTAAAATGTGTGGAATAACAAGCTGAACACAACAACAGTGTCAGGTTTTGAACGAAATGCGATTTCAGCAACACATACCCAAACAATGTTTTTTGAACTTGTTTTTTTTTAAATATTACCCAAAATATGTCAATTATGATGAAGGACTAAAGGTGTGAAAATGTGTTCGTACCACCAAATATTAAATTATGTCGATTCACATCTACACAAAGAATACTTCACAAAATGAATTTTCCATTCACTGTCATTACGAGTCATACTTTTAATATCGGCCCTTGTTTTTTGGTCCCTATTTCTGGAATGTCACATTTTTGTGTGTAAAGAAGCATAAAGCTTGAGTCGGACTTTAAAGGGAACGATAAATCAATACAAAAATATTTGATTACACACAAGTTGATACTTTGTATCGGTACCTCTATCATAATTGCTTTGGTTCCTACAAACCTACGAAAACAATCATTTAAGATGAGATAGTACTGCTGCCAAATTTGTAATTTTAAAGGTGTGTGACCCAATCTCTTTTTCTCATATTATACTCAAGAGTAATTCGCAAGGCTCAAATTATCCTCCCTTTTGGTCAAAATAGTAATGATGAATTATTTCTATTTACATGTACTGGTACTAAAATGTATCATGCAGTTTCGTTTCAAGACGCATTTACAGTTCATTTATAATTTTAACGTCAACTTAATTGGCTTTATGATGCACATCAAACTTCAGAATAGCAGTATCTGGTCCTTACATTCAAAGTTGAGACAGCATTGGGTCACCTACCTTTAAATGTGGCTTATTAAAAATGGCCTACAACACTCAGAACCAATAGGCCAAACAAATGTTTACAAGGCCTCCACTGTATTGTTTGTATACATTGTAGTGTACGTACACAGTAATGTAGCTACACTTTCTAGTCAAGGGGACGGGGAGGGCAAATACACAAACTGTCGAGAAATAAAAACAGTTTTCAGCAATTTTAGGACATATTTTCCAGTGCTTATTGCCTTTTAACCATTTTTTTGTCCTTCCTGATTTTGTGAAGAGGTCGCCCTCTCCCCATCCCGCACAAGAAAGACTGCGCTAAAGTAACCGTAACCCTTGTATATGTTTGTATGGCCTAAAGTTCAACCTACAATTGTAGTATGGCACAATTCATCATTCTTCGGAAACTCGGAAAATAATAGACTACGCTTTCGCATGTTACATTATAATGCAACATGAAAAGCATACTTCTGTGCGATCAGTCATATTACTATCTCGTGCGCAGGGTATTTGGGACGTAATCTGCGAACAACGTAGTGATATGGTCAATCGCATCAAATACCTGTATATTGTGTACTTTTCAGCCTGCATTTAGGCCTATAATGGACATGCAAAAGTAGTCGATTGACTCGGATATAAAAGTAATTGAACCTTCTACGACGATACCGCAAACATCACACATTCATGTACTTGGCTCGTCTTCGCTACATCAATAAAGTTTTTTCTCTAGCTTCTTCTGCTTCTTTTCTCTCCTAGTTTTCTCCTTCGTGTGTAGCGTTGTTGCCAGTCTATATACGCAAAACCCTGCATGAAAATAACAAATGAATTAAAATTATTGGTATTATCAGCAACAGAATTTGCACACATATATGTGATGACTCACCACGAAAGGGGGGACTTTGCAGATGATATCAATTTTGATTTTATCATCTCATCTGTTACAGCATTTTCTATGCTTTAAAATAACACCTTACTTGTTGACATTGATCAAGGCGATCAAATTTTACAACAGAAAATGTACTGGAAATTCTTATTATTTTCTTTATTTTTTGCTGCCTATTTTCATCATTTTCTCGAAAAGTGTTCTGTCGCAAAGTCCCCCCTTTCAGGGTGAGTCATCACATATATAAAGCACAATTTGTTAAAAGTATTGTACCCGAGATGAAGACAACAGAAAACTGCACGAATGCAAAATCTGGGTCAGTCAGGTTTCCATCGCCTAATCAATTTTAATCATTGGTAGTTTTTATCTTGGCCTTCCACATTTCCCCCAAAACATATTTGATGTATCCTTTTGAATTTGTACTAATCAATAACAGATATGTGTAGATGGATTGAAATTATATTCCCTAGATTATAAGATAACAAAGACTTGTTACACAAAATATTTGGTAGCTCAAAAAGGATGATGTTTTCAGCCTTTGACTATAAAGCCAAAATCTCAACGCACAGATTTTTTTTCTGGGACACACAGCAAAGCAAGTAACATTCATATAGTTTGATCAATATAATGTAATACAGACTAAATCACCACTGCCCTAGCAATCAATAGCAAATCTGATCAAAATGTCACTACATAATAAAGAAAGCTTTAATTGTCTTCCAAATGATTACCATGGAGTGCCAACGTTTCCCCTGTGGCAAGTGACAATCATGCAATTTATACGAGATGGCCTTGACAAACCCTCCCAATCTCATTACTAACAAAACTGATGTAAGAAATCATGCAATAGTTGACTATTAATCACGCGGCCACTCCTTAATGCCATTACTTATCTAGTTATGACTGCTTGGGGAATGCTTTCCATTGTCAATCATTTTTCAAAAAGCTTTTTAATTCTTTTTGAAGGCCAATTTGGTTTGAGGGAGCAATTCTGATGAAAGAGTGTAATTATGTAGTGATATAATGAAGATGGATTTAAGATGTTAGATATTATATAATGCATGTCCAGAATGAGCCAAGGCCCAAGGGGAGCTCCCATCACCACTCCATAGGGTTCCTTTGAAGCATAGGCTGGTAATATGTACTTCCAAAACTATTTTAAGTTGTGTTTGCAATTAGCCTCCCACAGATCTATGTAAAATTTCAGAAAACATTCTGTTCAGAAGCTCAAATGTACCCATAAGTTCTCAATTTTTAGAAGAAGTGCTCGAGTCAAATCAATGAATCACAAATTGGGATCTCCTACATGTACACACTCTTACCAACCCCACCCAAAAAGTGTTATTTTGTAGGGGGGGGGGGGAGCAGGGTAGATTTGTATTTGGCACATCATTGATTCACATAAAAAATAGGGTGTCTTTTCAAACTACTGTACATGACTAAAAGAGGTTGGAGGTACAGATATATGTACGCCAATTTACGACTCTAGAACCTGATTAAAATAGTTTGTCTACTAAGAAAGATAGGATTTTTCCCTTAATAGGGTTTCTTTTGTTCTCATAAATTATGTCATGCTCAAATTTTATTATGTCATGATCACAATTGACTCGTAACCATGAACTGTCACCCTACATGTATGATGATTTTTAACCCTTATTTCAATTTGTTAACTCTAACCTTTTTCTGGAAGATTATCTTCTGTAAATAATATCATGGCAACAATGTCAAATACTCTGGGTAGCAATAAAATCATTTTTAAAAGACCTCTCAGATAGACTTGATAAGCATGATGCATGTATATTAGCATTTTGCAAGTGTGATATTTAAATGAAATAGTTACCTTCAAATGGTAGATAACACATCTTGAGAAAGTTAAAAAACAATCCAAATTGCATTGTTTTGGAAATATGGTACCACAAAATGCTTTCTTCAGTAGATAGTAGGCCCTATTAGGCTTGAACATGGGTTGGACATAATGGGTTGGACAAACATATGGGCCTACTTGTATTTTTGAGTAAAATCAAATCAAAATTGATGGTTTTCAAATTAAGAGAGAATGTAAAGAGTTTTAAATATGATTTGCTCAGTTTGCTGTGCGATTTGTACTTTCTGAGTGAAATTAGAGACTATTAAATTTGGGATCGGGACCCGGGAATTCGAGTCCCGCCCGTGAGAGTCGGGACTCGGGAACAAAAAAATGTTCCCGATTCCCGAAAGTGGTACCAATTTAAAAGTACCAACTTTTCATTTTCGTAGTAGGTGTAATTGAACTTACAATTTACGTATGCAAGCTGTAGTAATCCATTTTAATGTAATTCCAATGATCCGAAAGTAGTGTTGTACCGGTACACGAACGCAAGATTCGTGTTCCGTAAGAAATATGCGGTAGACGAAAACACGAAACAAACGAAAGCTGTCCGATAAAATGTCATTTTATCAACAAAAAAATTACGCTTCGATCGCGAAAAATGAACCTGTTTTGTATTGTCACTAGATGGCGATGTTCTTATTTTCATAAACTACTAACTATCACACTTACACATGCGCAGTTCATAACAAGATTAAATCATCAAGTCACGCGATCTTTTCCCACCGGTACTAGTAGCATTGCATTGGAGCAACGTAAAACTGGGTACAGCTAAAATTGCGCCGTTTACTTCCGGGGTTTATTTGCGTAAATAACATGAAAAAAGCAACATTTGATCTTGATTTTATCGCAATAATCTTTACTTTTCCTTCATTTTATAATATTTTTGGTTGCAACAATGTATTAGTAAAAGTTTTGGTCTATAACAGTTCGAATTATAGTAATGCAGTAACAAATTCTCCGTGTAAAATTTGAACTGTGTACACGAAACACGACCAACAAGCTTAGCTAGTGGACAAAAAGAACACAGCGCAACATCGAGCTAAGTCCGAGTTCGACACACAAATTTCACATTGAAAATAATAAAACTAAAGGACATCGTCATTATTTTAAAAACATTTCTTACGGACTAGTGGTTTGGTAAGTCTGAAAATCTGTATCAAATTGTCAAAAAATGACAGCAATACAAGTTGCCATATTCGACAGTCTAACACACATGACATAGTACATGCAATGAAACACAGATTTTGCGTACGTGAACGGCACTCTCATATTTCGGGATTATTTTCAGGAATCCCGAGTCCCGCCCGAAAAACCAACTCGAGTCTCGGGAGCAATAATTCCCGAAACTCCCACCCTTAGCTTAGAGACTATTGCACATAATTTTCTTTGCAAGTTGTTTAAAGCCACAAAATAGTAAAAACACATTGTTATGGTTATTTGATGGCTGAATGCAATGTTTAAACCCATATAATCTAGAACGGAATGTCACAGAGTGATACTTATTTGATCTTCTATATATATTTGGCCATGCGTCATGAACTCGCCGACTTTTGCGTTACATGCCTTAATTTTCATAATATGTCACCTTTGATTTTTAACCTTAAATATTTCACTGAAACTGCACTTGAACCTAAGATAAGTATACATATTTGGAAAGCTGAAGATATAAGGAATCTTATTTTGCACATTGCAAGCCAATCTACAACCTTGGGTGACCTTGAACATATACATGGTGAAACAGTAGTTTTTTGAACAAAAAAGTACAAAAGTTCTGCAATGTAAATTTTTCACCTGTTATTAGAAATTTACTTATTATTCACATAATTTGGTTCAAGAACAGATTTACTGTCAGAATATGGGAAAATATTATTCTTATGTACGCTTTTTTCTGGATATAGGGTGCTCCAAAAAAATCAATTATTTTCTTTCAAATTAAATCATTTTTTAATCAAAAAAATTTAAACACAACCCCCTACACAAATATAAACTGCATTTTTGAATTCCTCAATTAATATCAACCTAAATTGCAAGACGACATGGTAACGACACTATATACCCAGATCATATGTTATGTGCCCCCATACCATTCTCCCCTAGGTAGATTATTTTAGTGATCAATGATGATGTGCAGGGAGTCAGGGACTGACATATAATTTAGAAAATCATACTTTGCAATCGATACTTATCAGGTAACTCAATAGGATTATATCTGAAGATATAACCGGACAAGCCAAATTTACTCAATACCAGGATCTTCCAGGAAAGTCCAGATTGTATGAGCACGTCAGATGTGAGCGTTGTCATAGTGGAGTACAAAAGATGCCTCTAGCCAAAAACATTATCAAGGCTTCTAGATGCATCTGTACTGGTGCTGATGGAGACTGGGTCGATCAGGGCCTATTTTCCACCTGCAAAAGCACCCGGAAGGCAATGTTACCTTCTTTTGAATGGATTGTTGATAGCATGCGTGCTTCAGTATAGCCCTACTAATGTACATCTGCAGCTCTGATGCGTCCATCTTGGCAGTATATTTCAAATATGTGTACCGCCGCGGCAAAAGGGTCCAGTTGTCGACTCCTACATGTTGCTCATTGTAGCATATCTGATGCATACAAATACCATACATTAGATATGCTACAAGGAGCAACATGTACGAGCCGACAACTGGACCCTTTTGCCGCGGCGGTACACATATAGTCTTAGCACTAAAGACAACGTTGTTTCATTGATGAGACACAAAATGGAAAAGATCTGTGGCCCAGTCAAAGTGCCGCTGGGGAAGGTGTTTGGTCAAGATATTTTCTCCAGTAGTTTTCTAACATGATCGACAGTTAAAACCAAGCGAGAATTACAAAATGTTCTTAATACGAGCTTGTCTTTAAATATGAAAGATCATGGTGATCAACACTTGCCATGTTTGGTAAGATCTTCAGATATGATCTCTATCGAGGACTTCTTGGCTGAAGTAACACATCGATGATCAACAAGCTACTTCAAAACCACCCATGTACAGGAATGACTTTAGGCTGTGCTTGATACTTGGGCTGAGATACCCATCAGAACTCTCCAAGTTGTGCAAGTGACAATCACTTTCATCAATTTAAAGTACAATATTCGCACAATTAGAGCGACATTTACTCTCCATTTTAGCGAATACGTCAGAGCGAATATCAAGAGTGAATGTCTTTGGACGCCAAGCCTTACTTGTTTTGAATTACAGAATAGGCAAAGTTGCTAGCAGAAACTTTTTTGGATTCAGTGAATCCATGTGAATTTGTTTGTGTCCATATGAAATCAAAATGATCATATGCAACCAAATTCCATATCCTAGTGACTGTGTCACCCAGATATGCACAAAAGGGGTCTTAAAGTTTAAAGTTTACATTATAGTTTTGAAGAGACACAGCTTCCTAGAATTGTACTGAGATATGGCTGATTATTCAAGATGAAAACCAACAGAAAAAATATTCCATATATAATGTCAAGCCTGTACACATCCCCACACCGTAAAAGGAATTATGCTATTATTATCCCACTTTCTTGGCTAATGCCTGATCAGGGATATAAATGAGTCTACACAACTTACCCATTAATGATAAAATAATGATAGCTGGAATGATGAATACCCTGTTGTCAAATCCTTCTTCCATCGGTGAGTTCGGATCCTTGAATTCAACCATGTTTATGCCTAGTGTCTCAATTTTCACAGACTTCACACAATCAAACAACACTTGAGCTCTCCAGTCAGTCCCTCAAGAACACACAGCTCGTCTCCCAGCTCTTCAACCAATCCCTCAAGCCCCACCCTATATAGAGAGGGTGTCAACACACAGCTTGTCTCCCAGCTCTTCAGCCAGTTCCTTGAGCAATTATCGAGAGTCTGCCAACACACACCAGTCTCCTGTCTCAAGTCTGCTCTTCAGTTAGTACGTTTCTTGAGCACCAATCATATGAAGAGGGTGTCAGTATATTAATACACAGCTCGTCTCCTGTCTTGCAGGGTAACTAATGAGACAAGCACAAGCGAAGCCAAAGCGTTTGTTGTTAAGGTCTATACTTCAAATTCTTTAATCTTCAAAACATGATAGTCTATTGCCTGAAGACCACATACTGCATGAACCCAGATGGCATTGGATGTCAGGTGTGTTCATGTATGTGTGACACTAGTGATGTCCGTCTTTCTGGCTATATTTCTCTCATCGTGATTATTTGCATTCATTTACCTTTTGTAAATAAACCAGACTCAGCTGATGCACAGGTACCTGAAGACAATGAATAAAAAGAAAAGGAAAGACATCATTAAAGTATTTCATATATGATCACGTTGAGGGCGCTGTAACATTTTGAAAAAGTGTGCCAGTGGAGTTTCTAAGCTCTAACTTTAATTCTGTTTCAAGTTCAAAGGATATACTGACTTGAAGATCTCTGGTTAAAACTATGGGCCTGAAGTGACTAAAATTGCTATTTTACTGAGGGGCTGCGTCCTCAGTAAAATAGCATAATTTTAGTCACTGAAGGACCATAGTTTTAATCCAGAGATCTGATAAAGTCAGTATATATTTGTTTTATATACTGCTTTAATAAATTTCATAATGTGATTTTTACTTGCCCATTTTAAAATGTTATTATTTCATGTTCCCAAATCTCAACACGTACATGTATCCACTAGCGCTAAGAACGCTTGCGCACATCGGATTTTGATGACGTCAGCCGTAAATAGTCTTTTCAGACCCGTAAATAGTTCGTTAGAGCCGTAAATAGTCTTTTTCAAAAAGAACTATTTACGGCTTTTCTCAAGGTGGTTCAAGCTATTTGAAATCATGTGATCGTGTTCAAACCAATCAGCTCTCTCAAATTTATTTATGTAGTATAAAAAAATATATGCATTTTCTTTGTACCTTTCAAATGATACCAAACACATGCTATGAAATAAAAGCGCATTTTTATTAGGAGCCCCGCCAGATTTGAAAATGGGTCAAAACATGGAAAACTGTGTTGAAATTTCCCATAGAGGATCCCAATTTTTGGCATTATTATGCTTTGAAGGATCCAAGTGTGGAAAAACTTGGATCCTGAGCATAATAATGATAAAATTGGATGATTTTCGTCCCATATTTATTGGTCTCGCTATGAGTTTTAAAATATTCATTCAACTCATAGCTCGACCAGGGATGCCAGTGGTCAGCAATAATTTTGCAGGAAAATGATTGAAAATTGACTCTCGCATAATAAATCCTGTTGGAGTAAATTGCAGGAAATTACTTGAAAATCATTCAAATAGTAGGAATTCCTGCAATTGCAGGAAAACTGGCATCCCTTCTGGACCAATAAATATGGGCTCAATCTATCCAATTTAATAACATTATTTGGTTGAATTACAATGTATGTTTTTCATCCGTAACTTTGCCATTTGTTACTCATATGAAGTGGTTGACCCCTCATTTTGAAGGTAATTTTAATACCTTTCAAGACCAATTAAAATTTCCCAAAACAAATAAAGTTGAAAATGTTGTGAATGTTCCTAACATCATTAAAGGGGCATTGGACAAGATCCATCATTCTCAAACTGTTATCCAAACAAGACATTTTTGCAAGATTGGAGGTAAAACAGTAATAATGGCAGCATGCAAACTTTTCATAAATAAAAATTCAACCCCTGTATATACAGGGTGTCCAAAAATAACTGCACATTTCAGCGGACCTCTTTTCATTTTTGGACTAGTGAACCTTATTTCATTTTCGGGCTAGCGAACCTTTTTTCATTTTCGGGCTAGCGAACCTTATTTCATTTTCGGACTAAGGTCTAGGCATACACTATAAAGTGAAAGTTCCTCGTTTTGGAACTAGTCCTCGTTTTTCTAAAACGAGGAACAAAACAAGTAGCAAAACGAGGTAATTGCCTTGTTTTGCTACTTGTTTTGTTACTCGTTTTAGAAAAACGAGGACTAGTTCCAAAACGAGGAACTTTCACTTTACAGTGATAGCAGGGACCTGCTGGCAGGACTGGGGATGTAAAATGGGGTGAAAATGCAAGACGATCAGAGTTGCAGCCGACAGAAATTTTTGACTTGTCTTATGTATGCAGTGGGTTCTATAGGCTCTAGTGCGTACCTAATATGGAAGCCCTAGCTGTTATTAGTAGTATTGGTACGCACAGGTGTGTTACTACATAGCAATGACCAACAAAACGTTGTTTCCAATTAGTCCTGACTCCTGTGACCTGTCAGTAATAAACAGTAAGTACTGCGACATCGCGAACGCATGGAAAGCGTTGCGTATTTGCGTAACTTGCACACGCATTACTGTGCATGTGTGACGCAAGGCTCTGAATTTTCATGTCTGAAAATGATTTGAAACAAATTGACAACATGTCAATAGCTAGTCCCAGAGCTGTGACCAAGGACCATCATTAACTGTTATCATTGGGTATTGTAATTTCTATAGGTCCTAGGTCACAGAAATAATGCGTAGTACTTTGGCCATTTAAGCTTTCTAAGTTTTGACATGAAATATTTGAAAAATTAAAAACCTAAAAAAATTCCACTCAGCATAGCCTTAGGCAACATCTTTTAATAGTGTAGTTCATTTACAAACCTAATTTAAACCCAAAGATGAAATTTATCATCCAAAATCTGGACGTAAACAAAGTTGAATTGAGGTTGTCAAATTCGGAAACCCAATGTTACAACATACAAGGCAAGTTTAGGCCCAGAAATCACACATTTTGATTCTAAATGTTAACAAACTACCTACATGTATCACCATGTGATCATGAGATGCACAAGACTCTCAAGATGCTCAAGGAGCTTACTATTATTGTTTTAAATAAATTTCGGACATGAACTTAATTTCTAGACGCAGCCACTGTGTATCCAAGAGTTGCGCTAGTGCCTACGTCACCTTCTCATTATCGTACATGGTCATGGGGTCCATAGATAATTCACGTTTTGGGACTAGAGTTGCGCCAAGAACGGGACACCGCGAAGTACGCAACACCGTTTCCAATCAGTAATCCACAGTGTTGCGACATCGCCGGTGCCTGAAAAGCGTCGTGTACTCGCGTAAAATGCACACGCAGTTGTGTTACGCAAGGCTCTAAAATAATTTTCATGTCCGAGACTTATTTGAAACAACAATAATTAAAAAATTTGTAAACAGCTTCAATATTTTGGTTGAATTTGAGGTGTGGACTTCATCCTCAGATGGTCTGTACAGACATGCTTAAATGGCAGTTTTACTACATATCATTTCCCATGAGGCATGACTTGACACTAAGTCAAGTCATGGTGCCTAGTCAATATTCTGTTGGACGCACTGATGTCACAGATCAGAATGCTGTCCTCTGATTGGTCAATCGAGGCTGTTCCATGTTACCAGGGAATATATAAGATTGGGAAATGACAGACAATTTATAAAGTGACACAGCTTACGCGCGCCGCCATCTTGCTTACTAACTGCGCGCGCGTCTGCGTTGGTACTGCGGCGCTGCGTAAAGAACGCAATAGCGTTAGTACCATATACGGCAGTACGAGGCGTGGCTAAGTTGCTTTGTTTACAGTCCCTGTTGTACAGTCCGATGAGATGTTACATTGTCATGAACTTGATGACAATGTTAGCAGTTTTTTCCGTAATTGTAAAATTGATTTCCGGTTTGATTTCACAGACACAGTGACTTGCAGGCGAAATTCGAATAATAAACAATACAGAAAGGTAAAACAATTATGTGCAACCTAATTTGAGGATTCACCGTCACATACGCAGTGCATTTTGAAGTACAGAAATAACTTCTGATTCTGAATAAAA
>JXSR01S000026.1:0-10367 GCA_000969725.1 Ophiothrix spiculata
CCATGCCTGTTTATTTATCTAAGAATTCTAAATAAGAGAAAAACAGCCTCAAAAATGACCCTTTAAATAATACCGAGGCAAACATGTGTGGATCCGACACTACCAAAAGTTTGCTGACTTTACCCTGGTATAAAATTGCGTTCGACTTGAGGGGTAATACTAGTAGCCTTGTGTTTCCTGAAAAGACCTTTAATAGTTTCCTTTTCTTCCTGAACAAGGATTATATTAATCTATAGAACATGTTTTAATCATGTCAAACATTCATATGGAAAGTGTGTTATTGATGTGATACTTCATGGATGAGCTGCATTGACTTGTGGAATTACTCAGTGATTGAAATGGGCACGTTGTAAATCCCATCTTTATCCTTTTGTCTGGATCATGCAGAGGAGAGAGAGAAAGAGAGAGAGAGAAGAGATCATACTTACAGGAATATATACAATAATGGAAACTTATTACATCATGAAGAAGAAAAACACACGCAAAAGCAAAATTGATAACAGTAGAGTTTGCTGTGAGCTACTTTCAGTTGCTTAAACAAACTAAGCTGCATGTACTAAACACCAGTTGATTAAAAATTATCCTATTATTAAAGGATTCTACGCATAAAATGTCAGCAACGTCATACTTAGCCGAAGCTGGAAAGGACCTTTCCTGTCCTGTGTGTCAGGAACTTTTTGTCGACCCGCAAACACCCAAGCAACTTTTATGTTCTCACGTCTATTGCCAAATCTGTCTTGGAAAGATGGTAGAAGGAGGCCTGGATGTCATCCACTGTCCAGAATGTCGTGCTATGACTGCAGTACCGCCTAAAACACCTACACGTGATGGCGGTATAACAGACTTGAAGACTGTGAATCGGTTACAAAATCTTGCTGAGAACCATCTCAAGTATATTGATGCACTTAGTTCATTGACAGGGGAAATAAAACGAAAGCAGAGCAATGTGCCACTTTGTCCGGAACACGATGAAGAAAAGATGCATTTTTATTGCTTGACGTGTGATGTGCTAGTATGTCAAGCGTGCCTTGTGCTAAACCATGACAAAACGCAACATCAAATTAAAGAAGTTAAGGCTGTATACAAAGAGCAACTTGCTGAAATGAAGAACCTGATGTCAAAGAAGTCTGTCGATCGTCATGGTCAAAATCTACTTGACGTGGTTGAAAAGGAAAAGAAAGAAACTGAAGAGGCATTGATGGCTAAAGAACAAGAAATTGATCAAGCTATTGCGGAAATAGTGACACATGTAAATAAACAAGGTGAGGATATGAAAGAACAAATAAGAAAATATACCCAAGGTAGAGTACAAATATGCCAACAAAATATTGAGACATTTAAACACCTGCAATCTGAAGTTGAGAGGACAATTGAGAAAGTGAGTCCATATGAGTACCTAGAGAAGCACCAGTCTTTATTGGAAAAGATCAAGAAAACCAACATGGATGTTGGACAGCTTGATAAAGAACATTGCAGGGAATTCAAGATGGTTACATCCCCTGTTGAACAAATGTTGCGTATCGTACCAAAAGACAAATAAAGCAAGTTCAACATCTGTATCCTGTAGATTCAGATGGCAGTACTACGTGTATAAAGGTTTGTGGAGGACAAGACATTGTTGTGTTATACAACCACAAATATGTGTCTGTCTACAATAAACAGGTCTTTGGCACTTACAAACATTACACGGAGTTACGAACAAAGTCTCCACCTGTTGTTGAAGTAATCGACAAAAGAAACATTTTAATTGCAACAGAGAATACAGTACGTGTATACATAACATCCGGGAGATGTGAAAACACATTTTGCAGTACGGAGGGTATGCAACGATTGACAAATATCTCTAGATTCTTAGATGGCAGAGTAGTTTTAGGAGATGCAGAAAGAAAAACTTTAACAATGTACGGATCTGATGGGCAACACATAAAATCATTTGAAGGAGGCCATGAACCAGTTTGTCTCACAGCTTTGAAAGCTCCTCATGTTGCCTTTTGTAACCCATCAATATTCTGGAAACCGGCGCAACTTTGTGTATATAACATGGACACTGGTGAACAAACCTTGAGTGTTGATGTGCTGGGGATTAGGTGCATGTGCTATGATAAAGAAAGTGATTGTTTGATTGTTGGAAGATCTGACAAAAAGATCGTACAGTACTGGGTGAGCCCATGGACATTTATCAAGGAAATTGGCGAGATTGAAGGCGTTCCGTTTTCGATGGATTTTGCTGACAAGGATGATCTTGTGGTTTCTACAGTTGGCAGTGGACGTGTACATGTGTATAAATTAACTGGTTAAAATGAACTTTAAACTTTCACAAGACCAAGCAGAGATGACCATGGTAGATTTGATAGACTTCTAGCGACAGTTTTTAAAGTTTCTGGATGGGGACCACTCAGGGTGGCATTCTAAGCTAGAAGTGAAAATTGGATGAAAATGCACAATGCTCTATATGCACTGCATTCTAGAATGCATGAAGTACATTTGATCATGTATACTCTCATTCATCTGGGTTGATTCAAGTTCAGAATATATTAATCATGGCAACCAGAATTTAACTTACTTGAGCAACCAACGTTGCGAGCGAAACCATCGCCCTTCAGCTGGTTGTGATGTAGACAACCTTCTCTCAACCGTAGTGGAGGTGTATGAGTCAACCACACGCCTGGGACCGAACGATAAAGACACTTCCTCGCAAGATGATGTCATCATGCACAAACATCTGATGACGTCAATTCTATCTAAAAACAAGGTCTACATCACAACCCAGCTGAAGGGCGATGGTTTCGCTCGCAACGTTGGTTGCTCAAGTAAGTTAAATTCTGGTTGCCATGATTTATATATTCTGAACTACATTTGATTAAGATTATTGCTTTTGTCAGGTTAAATTTCGCTTTGTTTTGTTGAAGTGTTTCATCCATGCTCCGGCAACAGAATGGTAAATTGACTGAGAATGCGGCTAACAACCCAACCAAGCATTGTCCCTTGCTTACGCACAATTTGGCAAAAAAATATGTAGCGCGCATCAGAGCGCAGAGCGGGTCCCTAGGCATTTTCGCAGCGTCGGTCCAGGCATGGTGCCTGCATGTGAAAATAGACCTGTTTCCTATCTTAATTTCTTTAATCTATGGTTTCATCATTTGGAATTTTTTTCACAATGCAAATATCATTTTCTGTCAGGTATGATTTAAATAAATTTACATTCTATTTTGCTAAGGAAATCCACCTAGATGCTTCCGATGCAACTTCTTGGATACAATGTACTGTATAGAAAAATATTTTAGAGGGGTTAATTTTTCATGGATTGGAATAAGCCATACTTTTTTGGGTGTAACATTTTCAAGGTTTCAAGCATCTGTCCATTGATGTCTATGTATAAATACTAGTTTAGCGGGGTTTTATTATCACGGCTGAGAGTCAACAGCGAAAAGAAAACCCCAGCGAATATTTCCTTCTATGCAGTATATGAACAACCTTCATTTAGTTTCAGACAATTATACCTTGTTAACAGATATTCAAAATAAAAAAGGCAAGGTTGCTGTAAAAAATTATTAAGTCAGCAGGCAAGGTCAAGAGTTCAAGGGGTTATAAGATATATCGCTCATTCCGAAAAATCGGGTGCCAATAGCATGTTTTACGTTCTTTTGTCCACAAAAACCTTCCAGTGCCTTTATTTCTTCCAATACTGCAATTTTCGGGTAGGGCTTGTCAAAATCTACTTGGTCATATATGGTTTGTCATACTTTTAATGCCATTATGACTCTGACTTATGCCTTCAAAGTAGCGAAAAACGTGAAAAATAGCTAAAAATGGGTTTCCATCACAAAAGTGTTACTTTTGGACATGCTCATTTTCTTTTAGTATATAATACTTTTTCAAGCCTAATATAATTTTTATACAGATAAACAATCAGCATTTTGTATCTGAACAATGATTTCCAAATTTGATGACATCTTTCCATAATTCAAAAACAAAATTCATTTTCCACCAACATCGTGTGAGCTACGTTACTTAAGTTTGGCATACCATTATTTGATGGGGAAAAACAGCAATTCCAACAAAATTCAAGTATGCTGACAGCAAACATTCCAGTGAATTTGAAAACCATAATAGAAAATGTCCAATTTATTCATGTTTGATGAAAGAAAGTGTTGAACATGAAAATTTGAACTGACCATGTTAAGAAATGTGAGCTACGTAACCATATATCTCAGTAACCATAGGCATTGCAGCAATTCCATTTTAGTATGTGATAGAGATATACACTACTACTTCGTTAATATTAGAATTTACTAAGTAAATGGTCTAATGTATGTTTTGTGCATTAAAACATGCAAAAACAGTGAGCTACGTTACCGTGATCTACGTTACTACTGACCTCTACAGAACTTATAACTACCGTTTCATGACTTTTCTATGCACTAACAGTGCATATGAAGGATACACTTGCCTACAAATGCACAAAATTGGCGAGTATCAATACTTAAAAATTGAGCAGGTAACGTAGCTCACCCATTGCCCACCATGTAAAAATGGGATAGTCTTTGTAACAGAAAAAATATAGAAGTGGTGTTGACAAATCACTTGCATTCAATGTCCATGACTAGTTTACAAATAAAAAACGCTTAAAAGAAAAATATTTGAGCAACTTTATTTTTTCATTTTTTTCAACTGCATTGGCACCCGATTTTTCGGAATGAGCGATATATGATTAAAGCATGAGTGACAGTGTATGTTCACTTCTCTAATAATTGTAGAGCACCAGAGTTGTTCTCTATGCTAATAAAATTGATGGCACTAGATAGCTCTTAGTTTCAACTGCTTGCCGGCAAATTTTTGACCAATTTGGGCTTGTAGTTTTTTTAGAGCTATTTGAAAAAAATGCATCAAAGTAGAAATTCTGGCCAATGTGTAAGCTTTAGTGAGCGGCTTTCCGGAGTGAAATAGTTACGAAGTATGGTCCTATTTAAAATTCCAGTGTTATATGAACGATGACCACTAAAAAGTTTCAAATTTCAGCTAAATTAAAAACCATTTTGATTTTATGGGCACTTATGTATTTCAGAGCCATTCTTTACTGTAAATAAATTTAATCATGGAATATAATTAGACACAATTTTACACATACCTTCAAAACTAAGCTGTGAAATTTTACAGGTTATGAGAAACAAATGAGCAATATTTTGGCACCAAAATCTCAGAAAGTTTGAAAAAAGTTAAAGCAAACGAACAATGCTCATTTAATGTCTATACAGGGTGAGTCAAAATGAAGTGTAATCTAATCAGTGATTTTATATAACCAGTTGGGCAATTCCAAAGTAACCTTTATAACAGAAAAATTGAAAAATTTCACCCAGACCCTAGCATAAACATTATATCCACTAGTTTGTGGTTGATAATGGTGTTCACTGTATGAGATGTCATATTTTATTAGCTTTCATAGAAAATTTATTGTGTTTAAATCGAACAAAGCATTCTAAAATTATAGTAATTTGAGTCAGAGTGGCGGTATACAATTTCAACAGAGTAAACTTTGCTATTTAGTTTCCGTGCATACTGGTAACAAAGGTAGTTGTCTGTTTCAATTGTTATGACAGAAATGCCTATGGAAATAAAATAACAAGAAACAATAGGCTGTTGAAATATCGGGTAGTGAGTTGTCTCTTGAGGTAATGTTCAGATCTCTCAAAAATGCTCTTCTAATTCGGTTGATGTTTTGTTGAATCATCTGGATAAGGATCTTCCAGAGCCTTCCTTGTTTCTGTTACAAAGAGTTGTGTGGTCTTAAGCTTAGAAACAATATTTTAAATATTTTGAAATGACAGGACTTGTTGGCCTCCATAAACTACAGACAAAACAGACAGCGATCATCAACCGGACTACGAGTGCAATGATACATTGTTGCATCATGATTTATCACCTGGCATTGGTTGTCAAGATTGTGCACTGATATCTGAAATGACCCTCAGTACTTTGATCTGCATCATTGAATCTTCTTCAGTATCTCTGCACAATGCGTGTCCGTTTAACATTTTTAATGGAGCATCAAGTCCATCAATGCACAATCAATAAGATATTACCCACATTACAGTAAAGAGTTCATGATGAAGCAAACTTGTTTTGATTCATCCAGGTATTGTAAAATCAAGTAAAAAAAATTGAATCTGGTCTTAAAAGTTCCGTTTCCTGTGACGTCAGCACCGTGTCACAGGTCACTGCACAGAAGCCACCAGATGATCAGTAGGCTTGAGGATGTGTCTCGGATGAGACATGAAACGTCGCTACTCAATTAAAAGTAAGTCCAGATGACCAGATTCAATTTTTTTACTTGATTTTCCACAGGAACATGCAATTTTTAAAAAAATGAAAATTCACCAGAAGCCTAGAGACACGTTTAACTAGAAAATTAACAAGATTTGACCAAAACCTTACCCAATGCTCCACAAAAAAATCTGATAGTCGGGTATAAATCATCCGTGGACACCCTGTATTTCAACAAACTTAAATTAAATTAAAATAAAATTTGTTAGATTTCCTGTAAAAAATTCCTCTGTTGATTACACTTTAATTTGACTCACCCTGTATATCTATTATATACATCTGTTGTTTATTGAAATAACCCTTTTAAGAAGTTGCATGCCTCTAAACTATCTACTGGATTCAAACTTGTCAACATTTTCCACAAGTCAAAGATCACTATTACAATTCTATCCCAAGGTATACTCTGATCATCACTAAATAGACCGGAATTTTGAGGCTTTTCTTTATCTGATGCGCGGCCATAGATACTGATGTGTGAATAACATACAACGCACGCTGCTTTCTCTGGATATGTGCTGTGTTCTGTTATGCACACACTTATCTATATCAATTGATGATGTGAAAATGCCTGCCAATTTGGTTTTGATCAAAGTATAACATTTGTGAACTTTTGTTATCAGGTCAATACTTTTAAACATCCGCTGATATATTATTAAATAATGACCACAATGCACATTGTGGTTATGATAAGAAATTGATAAAACATATGAATAAATTTACTGATGAATCATCTTCAGAAACGAAAAAAGCTTATTAGTGGTGGTGTTGGGGGGGGGAGGTACTCACCTTTGCCACCAAAAAGACCCAGCTATTTTTGCTCCCTCTTACAGAAGACCCTCTATTTTCCCAACTCCTATTTTTACCAACTGTCACCCAATGACCCCTATTAAAAAAAAAACCTTGTCACCAAATAAATATTGTCAATCAAACACCAATCATTTTATTATTTTAATGTGATTTTTTAAATATTTAGATAAATTTGTTGAAATTTTGAAATTTTTTGGCCATTTTAACTTTTAAATGTTCAAGAGGGATTCCATGTGGACGCAACATTTGGTTTTGCGTATCAGCGCTGAAACACTAATTAATTTTTCATTGCCCTTCTATGTGTTTGTCTAACTTTACCATATGTTTCACTTGGTGGCAAAAAGAATTAAATTAAATTAAATCGACCCACTCCTTAATTAGCATAAATAAGCATTTTCGAGGGTGCTCTTCAAATCTGTTTTGCCCATAAAATTGTAACCGAACATCTTTTTTTCAAATTTTATTTTAGTAATGTATTTGTATTTACATACTGCAAATATGAGACAAATTTAATTGGAAAGTGAATTTTCAAATTTTTGGCAATACATTTTTGATGCGACACAATTTTTTTTTTTTGCCCGCCATTTTGAAATGGTTGGTCTGATTTTCGAAATTCTATCTTTGTTTTGGATCTTTTGAAGTACTTTACCTGTGACCAGAGTTTCAATGTAAAATTCCTTTGCAAAAGTGCTTTTTGGACCCCCCACCTTGACTACTAACGAGCATGTGGCAGACCTAGCTTGACCACTTAAGTGTTTACCCCAAAACACACTTTTTATGAATTTCACCCATAGACTCCTTTTTCTGCGCTTTTGTCATTGAAAGAGTGCCCTTTTGACTGAATTTTGTCACCAAAAGACCCCTACTTTCATATGTGAGTGCCCCCTGGAATCAGCACCACCATGTCACTGATAAGATCAGGTATTTTGGATGTGATACATCATGAGTCTGTTGGCATTATGGTTGATCAGAGTCTTTTATCATTGACCGCATTTGCATGGAGGTGAAATCAAAAAAATTAATACCTTCATATGTTATCAATCCATCCACTGCAATGCAGAAAGCTCCTCACATGGAAGACTAATTACTAATAAGCCTTGCTATGGTGATTTAAGCTGTCTGGACAACATGATTGCATAGATTTACAAAGTTCCCGTTTACACAATACCTAAAAACAGAGCTTGCTAATTTGCCACATACTTGTTTCAATTTATGGTCAATGTTTGCGATAAAGTATTGAATGTGATAAATACTTCTATACAAAATGTCAAGGAAGTCAGCAGCACCATACTTAGCTGGAGCAAAGGAGGATCTTTTATGTCCTTCATGTCAGGAACTTTTTGTTTCGCCGCAAACACCCAAGCAACTACTATGCTCTCATGTCTACTGTCAAGTATGTCTTGAAAAGATGGTTGAAGGAGGCCAGGGAGTCGTCAACTGTCCAGAATGTCATGCTACTACTGCAGTACCTCCAAAAACTTCTACAAGTGATGGTGGTATCGCAGGCTTGAAGACTGTGAATCAATTGCTAAACCTTGCTGAGAATCATCTGAAGCATATTGATACACTCAAGGAATCATTACCAAGTGACCTAGAACTGAGACAGAAAAATGTGCCGTTTTGTTCTGAACATGAGGAAGAAAAGATGTACTTCTACTGCTTGACGTGTGATGAACTCGTCTGTCAAGCGTGCCTCGTACTAGATCATGATAAAACAAAACATCAAATTACAGGCGCCAAAGTTGTGTACAAAGACCAACTGGTGGAAATAAAGAAACTGATAAAAACAGCTTCTGATGATCTTAACTGTGAAGATCTCCTCAAGGTTGTTGAAGAGCACAAGAAACATACTGAAGATACATTGACTGCTAAAGAACAAGAAATTGATCAAGCTATTGCGGAAATAGTTACAAAGGTAAATAAACAAGGAGAGGATATGAAAGAACACATAAGAAAATACACCCATGGTAGATTGCAGGTATGTCAAAAACTTGAGCAAGATATTGAAGCATTTAAAGACCTCCAATCAGAAGTTGAGAATAAAGTAGAGAAAGCAAGTCCTTATGAGTACCTTGAAAAACACAAATCATTAGTGGTAAAGATCAAGAAAACCAACATAGATGTTGGACAGCTTGATGAATCACATTGCAGGGAATTCAAGATGGTTACATCATCTGTTGAACAAATATTGTGTATCGTACGCAAAAGACAGATAAAGGAAGTTCAAAATATATATCACCTAGATTTAGGTACCGATACTACATGTATAAAGGTTTGTGGAGAACAAAATATTTTTGTGTTATACACACACAAACATGTGTCTGTTTATAACAAAGAACAGGTCTTTGGCACTTACAAACATTACACACGGTTACGAACAAAGTCTCCGCCTGTTGTTGAAGTAATCAACAAAAGAAAGATTTTAATTGCAACAGAGAATTCAGTATGTGTTTACAAACCATCCGGGCGATGTGAAAGAACATTTTGCAGTACGGAGGGTATGCAACGATTAACAAATATCTCTAGATTTTTAGACGGCAGGGTTGTTTTAGGAGATGTAGAAAGAAAAACTTTAACAATGTACGGATCTAATGGGGGGCAACGCGTAAAATCATTTGAAGTAGGCCTTGAACCAGTTTGTCTCACAGCTTTGAAAGCTCCTCATATTGCCGTTTGTAACCCATCAATATTCTGGAAACCGGCGCAACTTTGTGTATATAACATGGACACTGGTGAACAAACCTTGAGTGTTGATGTGCGGGGGATTAGGTGCATGTGCTATGATAAAGAAAGTGATTGTTTGATTGTTGCAAGATCTGACAAAAAGATCGTACAGTACTGGGTGAGCCCATGGACATTTATCAAGGAAATTGGAGAGATTGAAGGCGTTCCGTTCTCGATGGCCTTTGCTGACAAGGATGATCTTGTGGTTTCTACAGTTGGCAGTGGACGTGTACATGTGTATAAATGTATTGGGTGAAACAAACTTTGAAATTTTGCAAGAAAAGGGGAGTTGATCATAGCATATGTTATCAACATTTTGTTAACAGTTTTGAAAGTTCTGGAAGTAAAGGTTTTGATGAGTTAGGCTGGTATTCTAAGCAAGAATTTGAAGTGGATTTAAATTGCACATTGCATTACAAAGTGTTTCAAATGATAAATGCATGCTCAGAACAAATATATCTTTAAAAATATATCCTGTTCCTGTTGATTGTGTGTATGCAATATTTTACTCAGTG
>JXSR01S000026.1:46541-61157 GCA_000969725.1 Ophiothrix spiculata
TTTGCCCTGTATTTCAATGATAATGTTACAATTTTTCTGATGGGTAAAAATAGTATAAATTTTATGAATAAGAACAAGAGTCAGACTAAAAGATATGATTCATTGTTTTGCTTTTCACATGATGTCTTGATGGATGGCATCAAATCGGGCCGTGTACACCATTCTTAAAGCGCGCGTCAACAGCGTGTGCGTAAATAATCAAAATTAACAAATCACGCTCTGCAAATACTTGAGTAAATAGTGCATCAGTAGGCTGATGGCCTTAACAACAAGCGTCGGAAAGAAAAACCCAGCAAATGAGTGAAAAACAACTCTGAGATAAACTATACATTGTGTTTTGTATGGGTTAGACTGATTGATTTATTCACTATACTATTACTAAGGCTAACATTGTGTGAAATCACAAAATCAGGGAGGTATAGTGCACAATAAATCACCTGTATCCATTTTATTCTAATCAAAATAATATACACTCAAAACATTATGACAATTGGCTATTGTATGTAATTGATGAAATAAAGTATTGCATAGGTAAAATTTTTATTCTCTGGATTAGCACATTTGATATAATTTTAAATCTTTTCTAATGATTGTTTACCAAAAACTCAAGTAAACTTGTCATTTTTCATTTTGAGATATTGACCCAAATACAAGCAAAAATCGTGTTCTGATGAATTTGAGATTTTATTATATTTGAAATGTCAATGCTTTTCTTTTAACTTTTTGCTCTTTTTAACTTAATATCAACTTTCATTTCTGCAACAGTTTCTTGCACTAATTTAATTAAAAATGTACATATAATGAAAGCTTCAAAGCAAGGATTTCAGCTTTTAATATTCTAACTTCAAAGAATCATGACTCCTCTTCTGGTTGTCAAAACAAAACCTGAAACAAATTTCATTAAAAATAATATTCTATTTGAATACGAAATATAACAATTGTGACAAGGGCCGACTTAACTGGAGTTTTGTGGTGGATGGTCACAATCAGTGTTCCCGCTAAGGTTTTTGAGCTTGCACCAGTTAGAGCAATTTTGATAAAGTTGAAGAGGTGCTTAGGTCAAAATCAATCAATCAATCAATCAATCAATGATACACAGTACTTGCATGAAATGCATACCTCATGAAGGAGTCTATTCATACAGGGGATCAACGGCTTTACGTGACTTCCGAACCACGGAGCAAGTAGAGTAAAGTTTCTTGCCCAAGGAGCTTAGGCTGAAAATTGGCCAAGTAAAGAATTTTTTTACATAGTTTCCGAAACCTTTTGCAGCAAATTTCCCGGCTCCTGCACCAATGGCGCGCTATACAGCCTTGGCAGGAACACTGGTTACAATTGGCAACCATTCTACCTGGGGACATGCGTAGCCTAGCGGAAAATTTCTCGACTGTTAATCACTGAGAGTCATGGGGTTCGAGTCCGGTGGACGGCGTGTGTAGTGTCCTTGAACAAGATACTTACCCTAATGTGCTCCTCTCCACCCAGGTGTCAAATGGGTACCGGCTTTCTTCAATGCCGGGAAGGTGACAGACTCACGTGGAAGGAGGTGTAGCGATCCCCTCACCGCAAATATAACAAAAATGTGGAATCTGGCCCAATCGCTTTGAAAGAGAGATGGGAACTCTGACCTGTGAAATACAGGCAGCCGTCCCCTTTACTTTTTCCGTACCTACCTGTTTACTAGCTGCATTTGGTACATCCTGCATCTTCTGTATCTGTGCTAGTTGCTGGGCCATCAGACTGGTTTGTAATGGTTGGTCCTCGTCATCGTCGTCAAAATCATCACCCAGCATACCTGATGGTAAGGGATGGAACTGAGAAGCTTTATACTTAGCTAAAATTATGACACCAAACTCGTTATATATAGGTGAGGGCACTACTTAAGAAAAATATAGTTTTGTGTGTTTTGTATAGTAGCTAGAGATTTTAGAGCATTGTGAACTTTATAAAAGCATGCTTAGGTCATGAAAAAAAAAATTGTCTCAGGTTCCCGAGTGCATAGGGTTAAAAATTCACATTTTACCATATGAGGGGTGCTCTGGCAAAATAAGAGGAAAGTAGCAAATTTCAAAATTGAGTATATGACATATTTTAATTCTCTATAATCTCAGCTTTTGAATGATATATAATATGTCACACTTTGTTTCTCCATTCTTCATTTAGAGATCGAAATCCAAAGCAGTCCACTGAATATATTGTAATAAATATTAACTGCAAATCGCTTTCAAAGATACTGATTACCTCAGTATTTTATAGCGACATGCAATCAATTAACCGTGAATAATTACACTTCCCGGCAAAGTTGCCCTTCAAAACTTAAGGTATGGGTAAACATTTATGTATGAAGCATTTTATGTCAAAAAAAGAAATTTGACTTTTTCATCCTACTTTTACTTTAGATGCCATTTATTCAAAATGTTGATTTGCGACTTTCCTCTCATTTTGCCAGAGCAGCCCACATATTTCTTTTTCTTTTATTCAAGAAAATGGCAAGTAAGATACCTCGCAAGAATCTTGCGTTGATCTGGCATGGCTTTCCTCATGAAAAACAGAAGACAAAATCCCTTCTACTATGTTAACTTTTTGATCTATTAATTGTATGTGTACCTTTTATTTCATCAGGCTGGGCAGTCTCTGCCTGTCCTGAGGGTTGACGCTTTGTTGGTGATTTATCAGAGCTATCCCATGGGAAAGGTGACCTGTAAAAGAGATTAAACATGATTAAAACAGCAGTTTCCTTCACTCAGAGACTAGCAGTAGCCATGCGCATGCAATATTGATTTTAATCATGCAAAAAGAAATCAAAAATGGTTTCTGATATGCTTTCAATTGTATACATGTGCTGTTATTTTTTTCAAGAAAATGGCAAGTAAGATGTATCTTACACCAAAAACAAACTATTTTTTCTCATATAGGACATTCTGTATTCATATGTATTTAATTGGATAAATCATTTTAATAAAATGAGGGGAGCGTGGCCGAGCGGTTAAATTTGCGTTGGACTCGTATTCGCATGAATGTCATCTGTCGTGGGGTCGAGCCCCGGTACGTCTCCTTGTTTCCTTAAGCAAGAAACTTTACTCTACTTGCTTCATGCTTCAGAAGGCACGTAAAGCCGTTGGTCCCATCTGAAGTGTTCCTGAAACACTGTCGGATGTAAAAGAACGTTACGAGCTACGGCTGTTCGAAATAAGAGTAGGGGAATCCTCCCCGGTACCGTGACCGTATGTCAAAATACGTTATCTACTTTAGGACCAGAGTGCATAGTCACTATACCTTCAAAAGTATATCATCTCTCTAGGACCAGAGAGCTCATCTAGATGCAGAAAAGGCTTTGATGAGAATCACCGTAGAAGTAGAAGAAGTAAGAGACACATTTTGATGGTATAAATGAAGTGTCTTATTTAACACATTTCTTAGTAATTTGATTCTGATTTTTAAATCCAAAATTTATAAAACTTGATATGTGATATCCTATTTGCTACTTATTGGACTAAAATGGGCAGAAACAATAACCAAGTTCTTTGCAGATACTTACGTTGTGTCTCTCTTCACTGGTGCTTCGAATAGATCCTGTCCTTTTGGAGCTGGCATTGAACTTTGACCTTTTGTGTGAGTCGGCTTGGATCTGTCAATGTTAATTATCAAGAAATTGATTTGAAATTAATGACGTGGGAGCAATGGTAGGTTAGATGTGAGATGTAGCTCCACTCCCAGCTATACATAATCTGCAGAACAAGTCGTCATGTGAGTGCAAGAAAGTCCCTATCTGCAATAGCTGCCATATATTATATTAATTTAAAATTTTGTCACTCGAATGCGACAAAACACTCGAAATTTGTCTATCACAAGACAGTGGCTCTTGAAATGGTTCTTAAGGTGACGGTCACCTGAAAAACCATTTCAAGAACCCCTGACCCAAGACTGGTCATCTTAAAATGTGCAATGTAAATTTATGAAAAATGGCAGCTATTGTAGATACGATTTTCTTGCATCCACATGACGAAGTGTTCAATGTTGATGATCATATAGATGAAAGAATTTGGAAACAAGTTGCTGAGATATTAAGTTGTATTTTTGGTTGCTAAAAGAAGTGCCGAAAAGAGGACACAAAACCACTAGCCTGGAAGAATCATTAGAAATGAAGTCTGGGTCTGTTTTCAGTTACAACAAACATATTAAGGTAGAATTACCCCTTAGGGTCATGTATACAATGAAACATCTTTTTTCATCTTGTACAAGTAGGAGTACATGACACTGATATGGTCATGCGTTTTAACCTCGCCGAATTTCCGTTACAAGCTATATTTTGCTACGTGTGATATGTGTTCACCTTCTTTCAGTCAAATCTCAACAACTAAACCCCCATGGTGGTAAAAGTATACATTTTCAGAAAGGAAATTTAACAAGGAATACAAAAGTACAATTAAAAACAGTGCGAGATGTAAGGTGCTAATGTAGCGTTCATTTAAGCGATAAGAAAGTTGAACAAAAAATGATACCTAGAAATCATATCAAAAATTTTTTCCTGATGCCCCTACCTCTAATTTGTTGTTGTTTTCATAAAGCTCAATGAGCTTCATAGCAATATATAATTGTCTGAGACAAATTATCTGGATAAAAATTGAATTAACAACAAAAAATTTGATAAAATCTGTTCACATTTAAAAAAAATATTTCTGTGAGGTACATCTATATAGTATTAATACCTTACATCTGATGCTGTTTTTTACTGCATTTTTGAATTCCTTGTTAAATGTCCTTTCAGAAAATGTATACTTTTACTATAATGGGAGCTATAATTATTGAGATATGCTTAAAAGAAAATGGACACATGACGCGCTAAGCAAAATATGGCATGCTACTGTAGTTGGCTATGTAAAAGGCATCAATTATCCATGGTGTAAAAACTTGTAACGTTAAATTATCGGTATTAATTACATAATTTTCTTAGATTGGCATTATAAACTAAATAGTTTAAGGTGTAGCTTTCTTATGAAACAAAGATTACAGTAATATGATGAAATTTTGGAATTTTATAAAACTTTTTTTGAAATGGATATGCAAAAAAAGCAGTTTCCCATAGACTTTGTACAGGGGTAGCCGCTTCCACGGTAGCCGCTTCCACAACCACCCTCGGTTGTGTCAATTCAAATAGTTATAAATATATTTCTGTTCAAGATATTTTAATAAAACTTCACACCAAGAAAGCTTAATGTTTTGGCTTTCAAATGACACCAAAATCTCTGTAATATCTTGTATATTTTTGAAATTATGAACAAAAAACAAAAATGTCACAGTGAAAAATGTAACGAAACCACCTTTTTCAGCGTTGAGGTTAAAACACATGACCATATATATTTATACAATATACACTAACTGCTTTCAAAACATCACAATTTACATCATAATGTACCCGGTTGCCATGGCAATGGCGGCCATTTTGAAATGCATATTTTCGCATGATTCTCCACGGTGTTCAAGATATCTCAAAAACTATAAGAGATATTGATCTGAAACAAGTTGTATTTGATTTTCAATGAACATGGCTATGGGGCTTACTAGAATAAAAGAGATTGGTCATTAATAAGGGGGTGAAGGGTGTGATGTAACTTTGTTGACCCAAAAGCTCAATTATGATATTTGCTCAACGAAGTTACATCACACCCTCACCCCCTTATTATAGCCCAATCTCTTTTATTCTAGTATGCCCCATAGCCATGTTCTAGTAGAATCAAATGCAACTTGTTTCAGATCAATATCTCTTATAGTTTTTGAATACAATTATAGAGACTTTTCACCAAATCATATCTTTAACAGGGAGCCAATGAAGAATGCCCATTTTGGGTTGGTTCTCTGTGTCTAGTTTTCAAACATTTTCAGAACCCTAGCCTCAGTTTTTGAAATTTAGCTCCCACGACCCCCATTTCAAGCATCATTTTTGTTTCCAGAGCCCAAAATTAGTCCAACAATTTTTGTTCTCAAGGGCAATTTTTGGGTCACTTCAGTTCTGTAGACCCCCTTTTCAGAGCCAATCTTCCATTCCTAGACAAGGGTTTTAGATATCAAACTGCACACCCCTACCTGACCTCCCCCAGGGGCTAGTGATTTGTCACATACACAAGTAAAATTTAAAAATACTGCTTCTCGGAACCACGCGATCCCCCTGGCCGATGCGATCCCAAAAAATGTAGATGATCTTTGACCTTGGTAAGTGACCTTTCACCACATATTTTGTTTTTTGCTCAGCAAGCGCCATGAGCGTTCTTGTGGCGGATTTGTGCGCTGATAAATGTCCATTATTATTATTATTATTATTAACATATGAGGGTTCTTATACTATATCTATAACCAAGTTTGGTTCCAACCTGACTTCAACTTTTCAAATAAGGCCAAATTGACAATTTCATAATTTCAGCGTCTTTTGCAACTTGACCTCATATGACCTTTGACCTTAGTATGTGACCTTTGACCTCAGCAACAAATGCGGGTTCCCATGCTTCACCCATGACCCAATTTTGGTTGAAATCCATCAAAGTATGCAGAAGTCAAATGTCAACCCTTTTCACAACGCTGATGACGACGCCGCAGATATCCACTACTATGCCATAATCCTCCTACTTTTCAAGCCAGATTCAAGCCAGGGGGATAACAAAATGTGCAGTCTTATTTTTGAGATGTTAAAGGCGTTTAAAATACGAATATAATCGGTATCTAAAAGAGCCTTTATCTACAGATATGCAAATATCTTGATACAGGA
Source organism: Ophiothrix spiculata (assembly GCA_000969725.1). Lineage (NCBI taxonomy): Eukaryota > Metazoa > Echinodermata > Ophiuroidea > Amphilepidida > Ophiotrichidae > Ophiothrix > Ophiothrix spiculata. Next base: position 53,302 of record JXSR01S000026.1, read on the forward strand.
AAGAGGGAGGAACAAATATTGATGGAGGGAATAAACCAAGTCAAAAGTTTGGTTGAAGGAGCAAAGCAAGCTAAAACACACAGGCCCAGGGGCTCACTTTTATATACATTCTAGCAGTTTTGCCTAGGCTCAACCCCATCGTACATTAAGATATATAAAACAAATTTAGAGGGTATCAACTAAGCAAGCCCTATCTTAAGATCTTTTCATTTATTTTTTTCAACACACAGATCAGAAGGAACTGATATTTACCAACAAAAATCATAATTCACAAAAGCAGGAAAAATTGGTAAGATTTAGGGTTTATCCATAAGGCTGGGAAGTTGGTCTATTTTTCAAGAGATTTCTAGGCATATCTTATGGTTGGCAACTTTGAATTTTTTTTATTTTAATTTTTTTTTTTTTTGAGATCTACTTACCCAAGTGAGCTGAGATCAACATCATCACCTGCTAATCCCAGATAATCTGCCGCTGATGATGGAGGCCTCTCCTGATTCTGTTTCGCAAGGGAACTTTCTTGCGGTACCCCTTCCCCTCCTTTACTATCCTTTTCTTTCACGACTGTTTCCTTCTTCTTTTCCTTCTTTGAGTCACTACTTAGTGCCAATTCTAACCAGTCATCTTTGGGTTTGCTGGGTTCTGCATCGGATGTTTTTCGTCTCGTATCAGCGACACTATGAGGGCGCTTTGGAGCATCGTCTACTGTGGGTTTCATACTTGCTCTACTTCGTGGACGACTGAAGGTGCCAAACATATCATCATTGTCACTGTCTTCAAATCTGCAATGTGAAAAAAAAGCTTTTAATTATAATCATAACTTTGGATGCACTAGGTGGAATGTTGATCTAAGGTCCAAAGGTATCTACTTTGCAGAATGTCTGTGAAAAAAGCAGAAATTGGCAAAATTGGGGTGCTAGGGTGCAGAGCAGCAAATGTACTTTTGAGAAAAAAGAAAGTAAAAATGACACGGGAAAAGAAAAAAAGAAAATTTTAAATAAAATGGGTCTCAAATTCAACAAAATAAAGTGAAATCTATTAAAGATTTATCCTAACAACACATAGCCTTCTGATCTATCCCTTTCCAGACATGATATAGTTCATCCGCATCTAATCTTAAATTACCATGGGGACATTGAAGGACGACTATAGATATTAGACTACAGTAAATAAAGACTTGTAGGGTGCAATATCCCAAATAACGTTCCTATACTTTTTCACGTAAAGTAGGGGTCTGAAAACGCTCTGTATCTCCGTAATTAATGATTCGAGCATTCTAGATTAAACTTTGTTTTCAAGTTTTGAAGCGAACCTTTCAGAAATCATCAAAGAAACAATATGTTGTTTTCCCAATATATCAGGCGATATTTTGTATTGTTTTTGCCGGCCTGTCATAAAAAAGCCCGACTTGACCGAGTATTTTTAGAGACACGCATATTTGTTCCATCTTTAATTTCATTATAAAATGTTCTGTGGTGCTGAATTTTTCTACACATTCACAACTATTTCTAAGCTAAATAATTAGCATAAAATCAAAATAAAACATAGTCCAGTATTATTTCTATATAAATATAATTCAATGTCCTATTCCACCTTTGTGGTTTAAAAACTGGCAAATTTGCCACTAGCGTCACTACGTGCAGCGATTTACGATATTGCGAACTGTAAGCTTAAAATAGGTATGTTCTTGTAAAGTTTTATTATGTCAGAAAAGTATCAAAATATACCAAACAGAGAAAAGCAGAATTTGGCAATATTTCAAAAAGTAAGTTAAAAATCAAAAATTTGTGAAATGCGTTCCTAGACATATGTTTCTAGATTCTAAAAAGCATAAGAGGTCCAACTTTTATTTTTGCAAAATTTAGTTAGGTTGTTTACAAATATACTAGGCAAAGAACAAGGGTTTTTGGACCTTTGGTCCAATATCATACATTTTGGTCCAAAAATGACCTAACCATCATCGATCCACGCAAATCTACATCTAGAAATGCATAATTTGTTATGGATTTAATTATTGGTTGCTGAGTTACAGAGCATAATATATTTCTGAAAATGAAGGGTTAACTGTGCCCTTAAATAGTTTTATTTGGTGTAGTGTTTTTAACATGTGTAAGTTATTTTACACATGCTGATCAGCGCCCATAGAGGTTGCCGCAGAACCTTAAATGATGCTTGTTGTGGAATGGAGCTTACTTGGGCCACAGTGGTCAGCGAACACCTGTAAAGTGTGCATAGGCCTCGTGGAATTACAAATCTGGGAGCATAGCGCACTAAAAATCCCCAGTATTTATTCATTTATTTTTTAAGGGAAGACTACTTTACAGGCCTTTTGGCCTTCAAGTCTACTCCTCCATAAATTGTGCTTGTTATGATTGTGTTTTTGTTGAACACCTGTGAATTTTAAAGGAAAGAATATTTGAGGTGCAGAATCTAGTGTACCAAGACCTCAACAGACGGCAGAGTGTTGCAGGCATGAGAACACATATCCATAAAAATACCTGAAAAATGTTGACAAAAGAACAAAAATAGGCTGAAATTCAAAGATAAAACCTGAACATTCTCATGCCTGGTGTTGTAACCAAATAATATACAGCCTCATTTTCTTCAATTCTTACCTCACTGATCTCCTGGGTGGTGGTGCAGACTCTGGTCTACCAAGACCACCGACGGATGACGGAGTGTAATCCCCAAATATGAAGTCGTCTTCTTTTGGCTCTTCCTTTTTTGGCTCTAAATAACAGCAACAGACATATTCTTAGTCAGTGGTTTGGCATTGTAATAAAACATTTGGTAGATTGTAAATGAACTAATTTTGAAATAAATGTACCACAACTATTATATTACTGTATGTCACTAGATTAACCTGTTTTTAAATAGCCCAGTCATTTCTATAATGTCACAATTACCTAAGACTTGGGTATTGCAAACAACTGAGTTCGGACAGTTTCAATATTGTACCAAGAGAGTTAATTATAACGTCAGTCACATCACATACCAATCTATTTCATTATTATGTTCTGAGCTGACCGATTTCCAAAAAAATCGGACAGGGATATCGGACAGAAAACAAAATGTCTGATTTTGAACATAATAATGATAAAATTGGATGGATTTTTTCGCATGATACTCAAAGATATTGGTGTCGCTATGAGTTTTAGAAATATCGAGCTTGACGCTGCGCGTCTCGCACAATATTTCTTAAAACTCATAGCTCGACCAATATCGGTTTGTATCATGCTCAATCCATCCAATTTTATATCAAAATCGGTAAAAAGCACATCACATACCAATCTATATTACCATATCAGTTTTATTTGATCTGACAAATAATTCCTTTATTCGATTTTCCTGGATTTGGTAAAAAGCACACTTTTAAGTTTAAAATTTGCTCAAAAGATTTGATATATTGTATCACCAACAATAATTTATATGATTAGTACTAAAGTTATAGATCAGTATGTGAAAACATTATTTATGCAAATAGATCACTTTAGAAATAGACCGGTATGTGATGAGACCGACGAACTAAAGTGATTCCAACAGTTCAGGTTCGATGATTTTGATCTTTCTGTGTTTATTTCAAGGTCTACATGTTCCGACTTATAACAATGACTTCAGCAAAAAAATAATTAATACCTGGTTTGACATATTTCTTGTCGAGCACAAATTCTCTCTTTCGGCCTGCCGGTGGTTTCTCTGACGAAATGCTGGATTTTCTGCCAAAAAGGTCATTGACCTTTGCCTTAGCTGCGTCCCTTTCTTTAGCGTCTGGATCTGCCTTTTTCTTTTCAACTAAAAATGAGAAAAAGTAAATGATTCAATTATTGGTTTCATTTTAATCATAAATCAAAACTTGAAAAGCAATTTTTTGCAAAAAATTGCCGCTTTCTGGTTGTCGTAGCGCCAAAGCTACATCGCTGAGATAATCGATATTGGCAAAATGTTATCGCACGACAAGATTTTCAAGTTGAAATGAATTTAATTTTCAGAGCGACTTCGAAGCGGCAAAGAGACAAAACTGAAAAGCTACAAAAAGGGCGAAACCAAGCAAGCAACAAAGCTGCAAAGCTACAAAAGTATGAAAGCAGCATTTAAGTAGTGAATAAGCTTATTTCATTTCATTTACTTGTTTCATCTCACCATGTACAAGAAAATACATATTGGTCAATATGATAAATACATTGTGTAATTGTGTATGAGGCCAAAGGAAAAAAAAGTCTGTCTCAGCTTCCCGCGTGCATAGCTTTTAAAAATCAAAATTAAGCGCATTTCTTTTTTTTTTTAGGTTTTTGAGAGATTTTCAGTTTTTTTCATCTTTTTTCCCTACTACTGGAAAAAAAAGTTAAATAAACCGCCGTGAAGCGGCCGCGAAAAAAAAAATAGTGGCCAAAAAAATGCAATAAAAAAAATTAGGGGGTATTTCCACATTCGCGTAGCCCTTTTTTACAAAAAAACCCAAAAAAATGCATAGCACTTAGAGTTTTGACCTTAAGTAAGCTGAGACAGAGTTCTTTTTTTTTTGGCCTAATAATATACATTTGTTGGTATAATATAAGACGATTCATACTAAGGTATGAAACATGGATGCCTCCAAAAATGCAAGGCATCTGGGCGGAGGCACCCACTTTACAAAATAAGAACAAATTATATTTGATATAACTGGATTAATACTGAAAGTTTCATACATTAAGGCAGACAAAACTACAGAGAGAAAAAAAAATCACAAAAAGTTAACCTTAAAAAGAACCGCTATGAATAGAAGAGTATAAATCAAATATTACATGCGTGTTGGTGGAGGGTTACACAGATGTGTAGCTTATGAATTATGCTGTATGTAGTATATACAGTATTATCTGAAAAATGAGGGTGCAGGACAAACATAGGACAAGAAAGTGTATTACCTGATTCGAGCGTACTCGTGATTCAAGGCTTTAATGACCGATAATGTGTTGCTTAAGTGTGCTTTTAAAAGAGGTTAGGGAAACTGAAGTTTTAATTTTCTTGTTGAATGTATTCCGTAACATATGTCCTTGGGTATTAATAGTATTAGCCGCAAGCATTGATCTAGTTGGTTCAATATGGAGATGAAGGGCTTGTCTAGTATTATAGTCATGAATGTCAGCCTTAGTAGCAAAGATATTATTTTGGAAATCATGGGGAAGTAAATTAAAGTTATGTTAGTATATATGGGTCGCAAGCTGATATGTATAAATATCACAGACTTATTGACAGATGAGATAAATAATTGTAGGAATCATACCTCTTGGGGTCTCATCATCAAAACCCATTGTCCCTAGGATGTCATCATCGTCATCATCAAAATCAATGTCAGCGGCTTTCTTCCGTAGGCTACTCTGACGCCCAGATTCTGGTGATGGTGTATCTATCAAAAAATATAAAATTTAGAAAAAAATTTAAATGATAATTCTACAATTTGAAAAATACGATTTTAGACACAAGCTGCATACCCAATGTTAGAGGAATAACTCTGATGGCATCTTTCAGAGGAATTGTGGTGCAAATGAAATTGGACAAAAATTAAAAAGCATGTTTTGTCAACAAAACTTCGGAAATTAAAATTTTCTGGCATTTTCAGTGCAATTAAGTAGTAGTAGTAGTAGTAGTAGTAGTAGTAAGACAAGATGGGGTAACCAGATTCACCTCACACTCGCGACAACCGTCCTTACTCCCTCCCTCCACCTTAAAGTGAAAAATAATTATATCCAGACCTATAAAAGATAGGATGCATGAATTCTCAACACTTTTTGGCATATACTTACCAACAGAGAGAGAAAAATGCCTATTGAAATTTGGTTCCATATGCACAAAGCAATACTTTAGTCCCTGAGTAAGTGAAATGTGAAATTTTCAAAAATAACACATTTTGGGGAATCTAGCGATAATTTATGTTCTTCTTTAAAGGTTTAAACTGAAAATTTTACTATTTGATTCATTTGTCTGTTTTAGAACATTGCAATTGTTTTTAGAACAAATAAATGGTTTAGCCTGGGACTAACTTGGGTGGGGGGGGGGAACAATACTATTCTAAATTTTACAATTTTGCAAGTCTATTTTGTACCATAACTTTTTAACAAAGTGCTTAAAGGTGTAGGTTCCGATCACATTCTCATCCCCAGGGCTCAACCGGAAGTAGTATATTTTTTGATGCCAAATGAAAGCCCATATTTTTCTGATTATAAATCCAAAATTTCACCTCCAAATTCGTTATAATTTCGGAGATACAGCACAAAATGTAAAATTAATTAGAATACCTATTTTCCATTTCTTTTGTATTTACATAACAGCCTCATCCCCAGGGTTGCATACTTTCTTTTGCCTCTCAAGAGAAAAAAAGACACAAGCCAAGGTTTAAATCTTGCACAATGCATTTCAGAGGTCAAGGTCAATCACTTAAAGTAAATTATACACATCCTAAAATAGGAACCTACACCTTTAAAGTTAATAAAAGTATACATTTCAAGAAAGGAATTTTCACAAAGAACACGATTTTTGACCATTTGGGCTTCCAAACTATCTAAAAATAACAAATTTAAAAAAAATGGCTTCTGAATGTATTTTTTCAACTTAAAACACCTGTTCAGATGTTGGGGTTTTTATTTTTGAGGGTTTTGGCCAATTTTTTGATTTTCATGCCAAATGAGGTCAAAAATTCATGTTTATCCATTTTTGGTCATTTTTTGACCTTATTTCACATAAAAATAAAAAATTGGCCAAAACGCTTAAAAATAAAAAATGCAACATCTGAACGTGTGTTTTAAGTTCATATATTCAGGAGCCATTTTTTTTAAAATTGTTATTTTTAGCTTGTTTGAAGGCCAAATGGCTAAAAAATGTGTTTTTTGTGATTTCTCATAAAATGTTATTTATGGTCAAAAATCCCCCTCCCCATCATGTTCTTTGTGAAAATTCCTTTCAGGAAATGTATACTTTTATTAACTTTTAGCACTTTATCAGGCTGTCCATTTCATAACCTTGGTGCTGAGACTGAAAAGGCCCTCTCACCATATGTTGCTGTTGCCACAGTCTGTGGAGCTTGAAGAGCCTGCGATGACAGGCCGACCAAGCGAGTTGGTTTATAGGGAGTGAGATGTGTAAGATGGAGCGAGACCATTCTGCAATTTGTAGGTGATCATGTGGGCTTTGAAGAACATATTGGGATCCATGTAACATTTAGCTTAGTGATAAATTGAATTTCATTTAAATAAATAAAATAAATAGCAGGTGATTTATAGTGCACTATGCGGGTCCCCTGACTTGTAATTCCACACGGCCTCAGCACACTTTACAGAGCAGTTCTTAACGTTGGGTTAAATCACTACTTGGACTCCCTGGGGCCAAAGAGCTTACTGCGGCCTACATAAATTGGCGCAACCCTAGCTTGAGCAATTCACACCCTCATAGAATATACAGTTTTCACACACTCAGCTCCAGCTGGCTTCGAACGCGAAACGATCAATTGAATCTAAAGAGGCAATGTTTAACAGTCCGAGAACTAACCAACTGAGCTAGCGAGACCTAGGCATTCTCAACCTAGCAGACGACGCTACACAAATTATTTACCGATGCGGTAGCGTTTCTGATACAATGACTCAACTTCACTTAGAAAATATAGGCCTACCTTTAGCTAGAGGTTTAGTATCTTCCTTAGTGTCACTAGCTGTAATTTTAGTTTCTTCTTTAAGTGGTGGGCTAGGTTGCTTTTCTTGCGTCTTTGCTGGAGGCTTCTTTTGGGGTGGCGCTTTCTTCTTGGGTTTCTCATGTAACTCTCTAGCTTAGTGATAAATTGAATTTCATTTAGAAAATTTAAAACCATACCTTTAGCCAGAGGTTTAGTATCT
>JXSR01S000026.1:89765-105132 GCA_000969725.1 Ophiothrix spiculata
TGTTTTCTCAAGCTGCGATATATGTAATATTTTCCGCTTTAAAAATTGATATCTCCAAAACTAAATAAGATTTTGATCTCTTATTTCCACTATTATTTATAACAATTAAAGTGATAATTTCTAAATCATACAATCTTGAAACAACATTTGTAAAATATACAAAGTTTTAAAATACAGTGTTTCTAGACTAAATTGGCGATATATCAAAAGCGAATATGCACAGGATATCTAAAAACGATTAATCCTAAATCGATTTTCCGACCGTTTTTTTTATTATAACATAAAAACTGGCATTTAAGGTGCTAAACAATGTTATATTTAAAAAAAATCAACTTGGATATTTTAAAGAAATGAATCAAAACAGTCAGAAAACATCTGTTGAACCATTGAGACCATTTTGATATAAAATTGGATGGATTGAGTATGATACACAGAGATATTGATCGAGCTATGAGTTTTGAAAAAAAATTGTGCTAGGTGATAGCCGAGCACAATTTTTTTCAAACTCATAGCGAGACAATATCTCTGTGTATCATGCGAAAGACTCCATCCAATTTTATCATTATTATGTTTTGAGAATCTGAACCAAAAATATCAATTTTCAACTTTAAAAATTTTGGAACTCGAAAATTTTGAATTCAAATTTGAAACTCAAAAAATTGGAAACTCGAAAATTTGGAACTCGAAAATTTGGAACTCGAATATTTGAAGCTCAGAATTTTGAACTCGAAAATTTGAAACTTGAAAAAGACAATCAGAACCATCCTGAAAATTATTTCCAGACGACGATGGCCATGCCTCTCCATCGTCCATAATTGATCGAGATACCTCCGCGGTATCGCTCGTGTAATTTTCATTATGTTAAAATAGTGCATCGAATAAATTTCAAATTACTTTGCTACTAATGGGGTTCGAGCGTGAACCCCAGCAGTTTTGGAATAATACAATAAAGTGTATTACTATAGGAGCACTTTTGTTATTATTTGAATAAAGGTAAAAATAAGATTTTTGTAACATTTTCAATATTAATGCGCCAATAGAAAAACACGTATAATGTATCCTAAATCTGCGTTTTAGAAATCCCTAGTCCCTAAATTTAGTCGCTTCTACTGAATCGCGGCCGCCCCCGGCTGATCATTTCTGAAAGTTTGAGAAAGTCTCTTGCACATTTATGATCAGATCACTTCAATACACATTCAAAGTTTTAACATAGCAATGTATGGAGTGACAACATAATGTGATACAGAGATGTCCAAGTGCCAGGGAAATCGGTGACCGATTTCACTTGAGGTTTTCAGATACCTAAAATAATTGGTTTCCAATGTTTGAGTGTCATGCGAAAATCCATCCAATTTTATCATTATCATGTTCAAAATCTGATATTTTATATTCTGTCCAATATCCCTGTCCATTTATTTGGAAATCGGACAGCTCAGAACATAATAATGAACATTATTATGTTTTGAGAATCTGTCATCCTATTCTTTACTGTATAACATTGGAAACCAATTATTTAAGGTATCTGAAAACCTCAAGTGAAATCGGTGACCGATTTCCCTGGCACTTGGACCAAACCTCTGCATAACATTATATTATGTTGTGACTCAATACATTGCATGCTATGTTAAAACTGTGACTGTGTATTGAAGTAATCATAATGTGGAAGATACTTTCTATAACTTTCAGAAATGAGTTTAAGGATGATTCTGATTGTCATAATCGAGTTTCAAATTTTCAAGTTCAACATTTTTTTTCTGAGTTCAACATTTTTGAGTCCAAAATTTTCAAGTTTAAATTTTTTGAATTTCAAATTTTCGAGCTTCACATTTTTGAGTTTCTAATTTTCGAGTTTTTTCTATCTTAATTTGGTTCAGATTCTCAAAACATGATAATGATAAAATTGGATGGATTCTTTCGCATGATACACAGATATATTGGTCTCGCTATGAGTTTGAAAAAAATTGTGCTCGCCTATCGCCTCGCCTCGCATAATTTTTTTCAAAACTCATAGCTCGACCAATATCTCTGTGCAATCCATCCAATTTTATATCAAAATCGGACACTTTTGAAATTATTTGACTCCCATATATAGGCCTAATACCTCTGAATCTCTTATGTGATCTAACATGTTTTTGATATAACTCTAAAACCGTAACCTAGAGGTAGGTAAAACAATTATAGGAACTTCTTCTGCTGTTTCCTGGTGATGGAAGGAACATGTTGGATTGCGGTTTCAAGCATGATTTGACCAGTTTTTATGTTTTTGCCCTCTGTTTTGGCGACCATTTTGATTTATGCAAATTAAACACTTTCGACAAGCTTTTCCCTGCTTTTTAATATGTTTGAGAAATTATCAGCTGTTTCCATTAAAAAAAACACTTTACAAGTTTTACAAGGAACCGAAATGTCAAAAATCTATAGTGAAAAAATGAAGGCCTATCCATTATTTTCTGGATGCGTTCGCATCCGTCTCATATAAATTTTCATCACCATGCGATGATATTTTTTATCTAATTATATTATTTTTGATTGACTTTCAGACAGGAGATGCAGTGTCGGGATGTATTTATAGGACACATCTTATATCGAAAGTCATCACGTCAAGTCACCAGCAGGCATCATATAATCTTCCAACTTTCCTGATCTTCCATGGACCATGCAAAAAATGTGCAGGAACTTCGTGGACTCGCTACTTGACTTTGAATACAGTGTGTCCCAATAACAATTGTGCAAGTTGAAAAGCGCCCTTTGTAAAGGAAAAACTCCAAGCTTTCAAATGCCGTTTATTTTGATCAATTTGCTTATTTCAGTCTGGAGATATGCTTAAGCATTTTACACAGAGATAGTGGAAATTGCTATCTTGCAGAATTATTTTTCATCAAGATTGATGACATTACACAGGTCTGCTTTACACATCATCGATTTTGGTCTGTGTAATTAAAGGTGGAGGAACTTGAACAAGAGGCTGGATAAACTTCATATTTTCTTGATTAAAATGGTCAGTCCTCTTCCGCAAAAAGTGGCACAACTGTGATTTTTCACTTCTGCATTTAATTAGACATATCTCGACAATGAAATAAGCAAATTGAACAGAATAAATTTGAAAGTTTGGAGTTTTTCTTTACAATGATATACCTGTTTTGCCAAAGAGGGCGCTTTTCAACTTGCACAATTTGATTAGGACACACTGCAGGTTGCCGAAGCAATATCATGCTTTGATCGACTGGTAGCTGGCACCAGTTGAAACACACAGATGTGAAAATTATTATTGCATAGAGAGAAAAATACCTTTTTATTACTTTTTGTTTGAACAAAATCGGAGTTTCCGTTCAGAAGTTATAGTCGAAAATGTAACTTTGTAAAAAAAATCGCTTATGTTATTTTTTATGTATTTTATTGTTTTCTAAAGCTGTGATTTTTAACATTTTATCCCTTAAAATCAATATCTCAAAAAGTGTTTGAGCTTTATCTCTGTTTGGAATTCAAGTCATTTTTTAAACAACAAAATAAAGATATTACAAATGTGGTCTGATACCGTAGTGTTGTAAGAATATAATTAATTCTAAGTTTACACTGCAAAAACGGTGTTTAGAAACGTGGTGCAAGGTAGTGTTTAGATGACCATGTGTTTAGAAATTAAACACATCATGTTTAGAGATTTGACATGTGTGTTTAAAGATCTTACATCTCATGTTTAGAGATTTGACAGTGTTTAGAAACTTCGTGGTGCAAAATGGTGTTTAGAAAAGTGTTTAAACTCTAAACGCTGTTTTTGCAGTGTACATTTAAGTTTATATTTACTTATTTATCTATTGTTTGATAGATTTACCGATTGGTTTGTTTGTTCGCTCTCTTGTTTGTGGTTATTTTATCTATTTTTTTTATTTATTTGTTTATTTATCTTTTATTTATTTTTTATTATTTTTTCTTTTTGCTTGATTGCTGGCTTGTGTAAGTTGTTTGTTTGTTATATATTACATATTATTTATTTATTTATTTATTTATTTATATACTTGTTTAGGGTTATAAGATTTCATGTTATCGATTTTTACATATTGAATTTATTTGCTTGTTTTTGTTTACTTATATATTGTTTATAAAGTTGTCATATCCAATGTTATCTTCGATTTTAATTTTCATTTAAATATTTTTGCGTTATTAGATTTCACGTTATCCGCTTTTTTAATCTTTATTTTTTTACTTATTTATTTGTTTGATTGCTTGTTTTTTGTTTATTTATATATTGTTTATAGTACTGTCAGATTTTTATTTAAAAATATATTTTTTCCGTTGTCAGATTTCACGTTATCCTTGCTTTTTTATTTATTTATTTATTTACCTATTCTTTAGATTTTAGACTTGATAAGTCTATTCTCCATTTTTAAATAGATTTTGTTAAAACATTGTATGAACTCATCTATTATTTATTTATTCATTCATTCATTCACTTATTTATTTGTTATCCATTGTGTTATATGATTTCGTGCTATCCTCTATTTTTTCATTTATTTACTTGTTTCATATATTTCTTTGTTTCCGATTCGATTTTTATTTATCTGTTTGTTTATTTTATTTATTTGCTATCCTCTTATTTATTTAGTTAGTTTGTTTATTTGCTTGCTTACTTGTTGTTTGTTTATGTATCTGTTTGTTTGTATTTTCTTGCTCAATAACTTGTTTGTTTATTTACTACATTATTTATTTATCAATTCTAAAAATCATGTAAATAAATCTATTCTTTATTATTTTGTGTTCTTGATCGCTCGCTCGCTTGATTATTTTAATTATTATTTATTTATTTGTTTTATTTATTTACTTTTTAGTTTCATATATTGTTATTTTTGATTTGTTTGCTTGCTTACTTGCTTATTTATTTGTTTGTTTGCTTGCTTGTTCGCTCGCATTCTATCTGTTTATTACTGTTATTTATTTGTTATCTCATCAGCTTTCATGTTATTCTAGATTTTTTTTAAATTAAATTGTCTGATTGCTTGCTTGTTTTATTTTTGTTAAATATTTATTTATTTGGTTGGTTGGATGGCTGTTTGTTTGTTTTGATGGTTGTTTCAAGGTTTATTTATTTATTTATTTATTTAATTGATTAATATTTAAATAATTGATTGGTCGAGTTTTTATTTATCTATCTATCTATCTATTATCTATCTATTTATGTATCTATCTATCTATCTAACTTTTATTTATCTATTTATTTGTTTATTTACATTTTAATATTGATATTTCTGTTCTTTAGTTTGAATCTCACAGAAACATTTGTTACCTAAAATACTACAATTTTTCACGAAATATTTGTATGAAATAACAGGATTATGCATCCAATACACTGCTGAATGTGAATGACCAGTACTGTAAATGACATCCTCCCCTGAGACGGAAATAACTAAATATTTCGTCTCAGATCCTCCCCATCCCCATGACATTTCGTCAAGATGACACCTCAGTAATACCTTTGTCAGATTGGCGTATATAAGTTGAGCAAATTTGTTTCTTATTTATTGTAAGAATAAATTTTTGAAAACCAAAATGTAACTCCAACTTCAATTTCTTTGACGACAGTCAGTTGCCATAACGGTAGTTTAACCAATAGGCCTACAAGTTTAAATGGAATTTACTAAGATTTTTGACACATATTGGACTGTCTTCAAATGGAATTGAGATTGGGGTCACATTAGCTGTATTCTGTGTTTTATTACTTTGTTTGAATGTTGTTGCGATACTACATTACTTTAAGGTTTAATTGTGCACGTGACAACTTTTAGCTAAACCGACCTGAAATGAGAAAAAAACTTTTTGCAACCAACAATTTTATGTAATTTACATGAGTGACGCACACATCATGCTTATTGACCATTTATTAATTTTCGAAAATTCTGAATCATAGTTGCTATATAAATTTATTTTGATAATAATTATTTAACAAGGTGCCGGTGAGATGGCAATGTGGGTTGACATTTCTGGGACCATTGTATACAAAAACTGATTCGACATGTGGTTCATATGATTTCTTCAAGTTGAAGTTGAGCGATGCTGTTGTCATGTGCCCTTTTAAACCATTTAAGGTAAAGAAGTTACTATGTTTCATGAAAATGGTGTTATTTGCTTATAAAAACAGTCACCCTTATAATGCTTTTCAATGAAATGTTCGCTTTAAATCATTGCCTTTAGGATTCCTAAGCTCATATTCGTTTACAAAATTCAACAAAACTTTAAAATGCTTTATTAAAACAATGTTTCCTTTGTAAATGGTACCATTTCATGAAAATTATTATTAGAGTAAAAGGGTTCCCACGTACGAGAGGCGCCCAAGAGTTGGTAAGGGGGGGGTGGCCCCGGTAGGTAGGTGAGAGGGATGCCCCCAAGGTAGGTCGGTAAGAGGGGTGCCCCCCCAGGTAGGTAGGTAGGTAAGAGGGGTGCCCCAGGTAGGTTGGTAAGAGAGGTGCCCCCCAGGTAGGTTGGTAAGAGAGGTGTCCCCAGGTAGGTAGGTAAGAGGGGTGCCTCCAGGTAGGTAGGTAAGAGGGGTGCCCCCCAGGTAGGTAGGTAAGAGGTGTGCCCCCAGGTAGGTAGGTAAGAGGGGTGCCTCCAGGTAGTAAAGAGGGGTGCCCCCAGGTAGGTAGGTAAGAGGGGTGCCCCCCAGGTAGGTAGGTAAGAGGGGTGCCCCCTAGGTAGGTAGGTAGGTAAGAGGGGTGCCCCCAGGTAGATAGGTAAGAGGGGTGCCCCCAGGTAGGTAGGTAAGAGGGGTGCCCCCCCCGTAGGTAGGTAAGCAGTCCAGTGGCGTAACAAGGGGGGTGTCCGGGGGGGGGCAGCTTGCCCCCCCGGACCCAAAAAAATCGGGAAGGAGAGCAAAAAAATGGGAAGGGAAGAAAGGGAGGAAGAAGAAGAGAAAGGGCAAAGAAGAGGGAAAAGGCGAAGGAAAAGAGAAAAAGAAGGAAGAGAAAAGAAAAAAGAAAGAAACCATCATTTCATCCAAAAATATGCGTTTTTTAGCTAAAATAAACAAATTTGTCCATATATTTTTGCGCGCGCTACGCGCGCGTTAATTTTTTCCCCAAGCCAGTACAAAAATCGGGAAGGCTCTTGAGTCTTGCCCCCCGGACGGTCAAAGCTGGTTACGCCCCTGTAGGTAAGAGGGGTGCCCCCCCCCCAGGTAGGTAGGTAAGCCCCCCCATGGTAGGTAGGTAAGAGGGGTGCCCCCAGGTAGGTAGGTAGGTATGTAAGATGGGTGCCCCCAGGTAGGTATGTAGGTAAGAGGGGTGCCTCCAGGTAGGAAGGTAGGTAAGAGGGGTGCCCCCCCAGGTAGGTAGGTAAGAGGGGTGCCCCCCAGGTAGGTAGGTAAGAGGGGTGCCCCCCAGGTAGGTAGGTAAGAGGGGTGCCCCCCCCCCCGGTAGGTAGGTAAGAGGGGTGCCCCCTAGGCAGGTAAGAGGGGAGCCCCCCAGGTAGATAGGTAAGAGGGGTGCCTCCAGGTAGGTAGGTAAGAGGGGTGCCCTCCCCCAGGTAGGTAGGTAAGAGGGGTACCCCCCAGGTAGTAAGGTAAGTAAGAGGGATGCCCCCAGGTAGGTAGGTAAGAGGGGCTTTCCCCGTTAGATCTTCGTTCTGTCAGATTGCAGATTATTTTCCCGCATGTTGGTGACATGCGGGAAAACTTGGAACTTTTCAAAATCTGAAAAATTGAGAATATTAATTGGCACCATTTCTTAATTTGAAACATCTCATCAAAGACTTTTGACGACAAAATTAGGAAAGATTATTTTTATTTGAAAACAAAACCTATTGGTTCAAACGACAGTTTGGAAAGTTTTGAATCTAGAAAGCTTTTTTAAAGTTTTAAGGGAGAATTATGTTACTGGTGATTTTTGGTCATATATAATGCATCAAATTTACCATAAAATTTACAAAACCCAGGTCATCTCTTTGTGTGAGTTATCAGTAAAACGAGTTTTTGAGTTACCTAAGTAAACTTTTTTTAGCAAACGTAATTTTGTACTAGTGTAAGTTATAGCTTGGTCACAATAATCGTACGAACAGCTTGCGAGCAGTGTTTAGTCCATCCAATAGGACCACGAGACACACTCGCTGCTCGCTTTACTCACTGCTTGTGGCCCTTTTAAACGGACTAAACACTACTCGTAAGATGGTCGTACGACTATTGTGACCGTAGCTTTAGATATCAATTGTTGAGTATTTTGATTCTTATTTGTTTTAATAAAAAGAACCAAGAAATAATCAATCAATCAACATAACATGCATACCCCATGAAGGAGTCTATTCGTACAGGGGACCCACGGCTTTACGTGACTGTCCGACCACGAAGCAAGTAGAGTAAAGTTTCTTGCCCAAGGAAACAAGGAGACGAAAACCGCCCGGCCCAGGGCTCGAACTCACAATCTCTGTATTTACGAGACCCGTGCTCTAACCGCTCAAAACAACTTGATTAATATACTCACCAGTTTTGTCGTCAAGTTATCATTTTTAGGCGAAGTGCGTCAGAAATAAGTTGAATGAAGCCCTGGAATCGTACCCATATTCATAAAACACTGCATGCATGTCAGGTCAATCTTTCAGACTGGCTTCTAAGAGTACTGTCAATTCTTGGTGCTGGAAAACTCCAAAAAACACAAACAACCGCAAAATTAATTGGTATAATTGAGTTGGTTTAATGTTTTAAAGAATAGCATTAGGCCAAAAAAGAAACAAAGTTTCCCGTGACCCGCGTCCATTCAGTAACTTTTGTCGGTATAATATCTGTTAAAATTCAAATATCTTTCCAAATTTTTGAAAGGTTGTCGATCGGTAACTTTTTCTGATACCATGCATACTTCATGTATATTGAAGCATTTTGTGGTACACGTTTTGATTTGAAAAAAACCCCCGCTAATTGACAACTTTTTATTTTACCAATTAAAAACCTTTCAATAAAATTTTCAATATTTTGTCGTAAAAATATAATATGAAAATCTATTCTATTCTCTACCTAGTCTTCAAATAATTTGCTTTGTAGATTTATCCATGGACTTATTTAATTTCAATTAAGGCTCATGTCATTTTGGTCAGAATGTTGCAGTCCTTAAATGTAAGGGCACGCCGCTGACACTGCCAACGGAACACAATCACGGAACAGCTAGTCCTGATCTCAAAGGAGATTCACGCAGCTGTTTGGACTGGACCCTCTGTATTGCCCTAATTGTTTGACGGAGTCCATCAAACCAGTGTTCAATGATTGCAATGTTTGTAAGTTTTTGGCTCAACTTCACATTCTCTTGCCGAGCACCAGCATCTAATGCATTCGAACTTCAAAATGAATGTCGGCACATGGCCCCATCTACTCGAAAGGCATGATCTGGCCGCACAAGAGCAGTAGTCAAGCAACGTCTAAATATTGCTGGGATTTTAATGAGCTGATTAAGTTTTTCGTCTGTTTATTTGTTTAAGGTTTTTGTCTGTTTACTTGTTTACAGTTGCACGACGTTTTGTGAAGAACAATGTATGTTTGTTTGTTTATTTGTTGTTTCAATGTTTCATTTTCAACCTTTCATATATTTCTTACACATCTCTTTTGGAATTTTGATATCAATAGATAAACGGACGATAGCACGATTGTTTTAAGGTCTTTTATAGTATTGTTTGTTTGTCCAGGAAAGTTGGGAACTATTAAAGTCCCAACTTTCCTGCTTTGTCAATGCTAGTATAGGGTGTCCCAATAAAAACGCAACGAACTTTGAACTTTTATTTTGAGAGAACAGTGCCCAATGGTGAGCAAACGTTACTTACAATAATATTATAGAGTAGACCATTGGCTTATGATTTTTGATTTGTTTAATTTGCATATCTGAATCAAATAAAAAGTTATTGCGCATTTTGTACAGTTGTAAATACCAGAAAAATATTTATGGTCTGATTTGTTAATCTGTAAAGATTAGGAAAAGCATCCTTTGAACCCATGTCATGACATAAGGACTCAATTTAAAGAATGATCTGCTGATATTAAGCAGTTGTTGCCGCTGGTTGATTCAACCTATTGCGTCCCCTTGACGGGCCAGATTTATCATTATTCTCACTTGTTTTCACTTTTCCGTGGTTTCGGTTAAAGACTTATTATTGGTTGACATCTTTTATTAGAATCTTTTTTTCGACTCTTTTGGTAGAAATTGTATCCTCAACTACCCGATTGTGGCACCAGAAGCAACAGATTCACGGAAGATCCGTACTTTAATTGAAAATTTTGACCTATTTAAGTTAAAAATTATCTTAAAATATCACTTAATGTTATAGGTGAAGGTCAGGTAAGATTGGTTTGGATTGATTGTGCTCTGGTTGGTTGCAGAATTCTCTTCATTTCAAGCTTGCATTTCTTTAGCTGGAAGTCTAAACTTACAAATCGGACCAAAGTAGATTTAAAGGGTTTTTCTTAAATTCTTCATATCTTTGGACTGGAGTGGTAAAATGAAACGGGACAAAAGGCATGCTGTAGAGTAATTACTCCACTTTTGAAACACATAAATTACTATGATTTAATCTTTTTGCAACTATTTTTTTATATTTTTTATTTGCTCGTTGCATTAATATTGGGACAAGCTGTATATTTGACTACTGTACGCGTATAGACCTTTTCAAACCGATCTTTTCCGAAGATACCCGAAAGCTTGAACAAATTCCGATCGTTTCCGGAAAATAAAAAGTACCTCTGTGCCTCATGTTTTGACAAAGTTCGACACTTCGACATTATGTTTCGGACAACGACGAACGTTGCCGTTTTTATTGTGTATTTTAGAGGTACTATAATTTTGTTTTCATTGTCGTCTGCCGCGTATACGCAGCTGTGGCACGTGACCATGTTTTCCGAAGTTTTCCGATCGCTGTTTGAAAAGGTCTATAGCTTTCCATCAAGAAACCATTTCATAATAGAAAATGAAATAAAATCAGTATGAATTTATTTACAAGGTAAATAAAAAATAAATCTGAAAGAATATAATGCGTACAAAATGCCTAGGCTTAGGCTAGCCACAATGTGAAGTTGTGCAAGTATATGCCGGTGTCTCGTTCATTGTTTCAACATACCGCAGCTAAATATCTGCAAAAATATCTGCAAAAATATGTTTAAAAATTAATTTATTTCAATCAAAAATGGACAGATATGTTGTCAACTTACCGCAGTTTCTGCCTGTCATCTATGTCCAATTTAAATCCATTAAAATAAACCAACATTTCTTTCGTCTGCTCTACCATTCAGCACAGTTGTTATGCAACCTGTTTGCTCTTACACCAGCTGGCAAATGAGGCAATTTGTGCAAATTCGACTTTGTCGTCTGCTGATAACTATTCTTTCTAACCTCGTTCATAAATATGTTATACAAATGTTGAAAGAATTGTCGACTCACTGCAACAGATGCCAAATTTCCAATGAAAATATCAACAAATATTCAGTAAATTATTTTATTTCATAATCGTTTTATATTACATTATATTATTTCTATCAGAATATAAGTAAATACCCGAAACTTACGCTAATTTATGCCGCTGCAGTGTACAATGTCCCTAATATGCAAATGAGTTGAGAGGGAACAATGAATGTGGAATGTGAGTTGGCGGTAGGTATGTGCTATCTCATAGTTCCCGTTTGTTTGTTTGTTTGTTTTACAGCATTATTGTGTAGTGTTATTTTGTTATTATTTTACGTTCTGAAAATCCGAATACACTGTAAAAAAAGTTGTGTTAAAAAGGGAACATGGTTGGCAGGTTGGGTTAAATTTTGCACAATGTTGGGTAAAATTTGACACAATGTTGGGTAAAACGGGCACCATTACCCAAGATTGTGTACAAAATAAACCAATATTGTGCAAAATTTAACCCAACCTGTTAACCATGTTCCCTTTTTAACACAACTTTCTTTAGAGTGTATAGAGAGATAAGACCCTCGAAACCCGGCCTCGAAATTCTCTAAACAAATGTTACGTTCTAATTTAAAACTACTGAAATAAAAAAAAGTTTACACTTTTGGAAACTTTTACAAAGTTTTAATCCTTATGATAAGATTTTCACTCGAACTCTGCAATGCAAAAAAAGTGTTATGACTTTTTTCTCAAACTGAAAAAAAAAACCCACCAAATTTCAAAATATAAATAAAATAATTTACTTTTCTTTTCCGTTGGTTATCATATATAGATTTGACCAAAGTGATTTTGGCATTTAAAGGCTTTATTGATTGGTCTTTTTTGAAGACTGACAAATTATTCAAAAGAGAAGAGATTCCACAAAGGTACATATCATACCGTAAAATGATTTTTATATAGTATCTACAATACATGATGATTTTGGCCAAAAATGTTTTGTGGGATTCTTCAAGAAATTTGGTTAAAAACATGTTAGTTTATTGTGTTTTTTTAAAATTCAAAATGGATTTTTCAGTCAACAAATTGTTTTGACAGATTTCTTTTAAATTTTCTTTCTTGAAATTTCAGCCAATTAGAGGCAAATAGTAGGGAAATCGGCGTATTCAACTGATTTTACCTGCATTTATAAATGTTGATAATGAAAGGAAACACCCCGTCAATAAATGGAATCAACTGAAAATTCATGGATATGGGGATGGAAAATTTCTTTAAATTGTATCATTTCCGGATGTAAACATTGGCCAATGAAAATCATTCTTAGTTCATTAGAAAGAGTTTGATTGACATTCACTTCCCGCAATTAGACCGTATGTACATGTATTTCCAGAAATAAATCATGATAAATGGAAGTTGTCCTTCTTGGGGCGCTGCATACAGTGTATAAACAGTGTATAGCCTACCTGGCGAGTCTATAAATTTTCATCACCATGCGATGATTTTTTTACTAATCATATTATTTTTGATTGACTTTCAGACAGGAGATCGGATGGAGTGTCGGGATGTATTATAGGACGCATCTTATATCGAAAGTAATCATGCCAAGGAACCACCATGCATCATAATATCCCCAACTTTCCTGATCTTCCATGGACCATCCAGGATCTTCGTGGACTCACTACTTGACTTTTAATATAGCAAAGTTGCCGAAGCAATATCACGCTTAGATTGACTGGTACATTACAAAAACTGTAGAACTGTAGAACACGTTCAGAACACGTTCAGACATGCCAAAAACGCGTTCTAAATGTAACAGATATAGAACGCGTTTTTGACATGTTCAATGTGTTCTGGATGTGTTCAAGTGATGTTCTGGAACACTTCGAGAACACATTCTGAACACTTTCTGAATACCTTCGGACGCGTCATGTGTTCTATAGTTCTACAGTTTTTGCAGTGTAGCTGCAGCTCTCCAAAATAGAAAGACTTACTTTTAAGTGATGAACCTTTTCGGAGACTTGAATTTTTAAGTCTCGAAAATAAGATTTATTTTAAATTAGTCTTTTCGACTTAGAAATAAACCTAATAATGATTCAAAATGTGTTTTTAAAACCCAAAAGGTTTTATGTCTAATCCAAAAAGTCAGCAATAGTCTTTTCAAAGTTTTGTCACTGAAATTTAGAGAGTGGAATAATGTTTTTGACGTATTTATTTATAGTTCCTTTTGTATATTGAATCAAAACGCTCACTTTTAATAATTATAATGTTTGATTCTATGTCAAAAACACAATTTTAATATAACAAACTTTGTTGAGACTTCAATTTTTATTTTAAATCTCTGAAAAGTCTCATCACTAATAAGACTTAAAAGTAAATATTTCCATTTTAGAGAGTGGCACCAGTTGAAACACACATATGATGTGCATATTAACATTTAGAGAAAAATACCTTTTTATTACTTTTGTTTGACCAAAATCGGAGTTTCCGTTCAGACGTTATGGTCAAAAATGTAACTTTGTAAAGAAAAAAAATCGCTTATAAATGTTATTTTTTATGTATTTTATTGTTTTTCTCAAGCTGTGATTTTTAACATGTATCCCTTAAAAATCAATATCTCAAAAAGTGTTTTAGCTTTTAAGCTCTAATTTCATTAGTTATTTGTGAAAATTCGAGTGCTTAATTTATAATGAGTATGAGAGTCACTTGCACATCATGTAAAAGGCATAAACAAAATTACCGTTGGTGTTGTTAACATTGGAAGTCTGATTTTTCTTTTTTTCTAATTTTTCAAGTATTTTTGTTACAGATGATCCAAACTGCGTAAATTTATGAGATTATGAAAAAAAAGTCAACGTTTTTGAAAACTGTTGATATACATATAAATATACTTTTTTTTGCCAAAAATTGTGGTGGTGAACATGATTTATTATTTAGTTATTTTTCAGTACAATTCAACCGTTTTTCATTTGTTGTTTTCAGAACTAAAAATCTCTGTTTGGAATTCAAGTCATTTTTTTTCAAATATCAAAATAAAGATATTACAAATGTGGTCCGATATACCGTAGTGTTGTAAGAATATAATTAATTCTAAGTTTACATTTAAGTTAATATTTACTTATTTATTTACTATAAATTTATTTATCTGTTGATTGGTGGATTTAACGATTGGTTTGTTTGTTCGCTCTCTTGCTTGTTGTTATTTTATCAATTTTTTTATATGTTTGTTTATTTATCTTTTATGTATTATTATTTATTCTTAATTTATGCTTGATTGCTGGCTTGTTTGGTTGTATATATATTACATATTATTTATCTATTTATTTATTCTTTACATTTTAGACTTGATCAGTCTATTCTCCATTTTAAATAGATTTTGTTAAAACATTTGTGTCCCGTCATATCTAAAGGTACCTTAATACCGGTGTAATAGACTGTAGTGTCCGGCCTTCGTAGCGTCCGCCGGACACCACATTTTAAAACCAGGAGTCCCACGGACCCCAGATTCTACGTTTTAAATTGAGAGTCCCCTAAACTAGAGAGTCCTACTCATATATATTTAATTTCTATAATATTCAATTATTACTCTATATAAATACCCTAATAGGACATCACGTCCAAGTTTCATTGTCCGGGAGACAATATATTTCAGAGACGGAACGTCCTACGGACGTCCAGTTTCAACGTCCGTAGGACGTCTAGTTTCAACGTCCGTAGGACGTCTAGTTTCAGAGATTTGGCGTCCTACGGACGCCTAGTTTCAGAGACTGGGTAGGACGCCCAGTCTCTGAAACTCAGTGTCCGCCGGACAATTTTATAGGTAGGACTTTCAGTTTCATTACACCGGCATAGTAAATTACGAGATATGGGCCATTGAAGCTGAGCATAATCAAAAATCACGTCCAAGGGCGTATTTCTAATTTCATGAGAAATGTTACCTTTGAAGTGTATTCTATAATATTAATCAGGTTTCGACATCCAAAACATAAGACAAATGTTTTAAAAATCAATATAAAAATCCTTTCCCCATT
>JXSR01S000027.1:24677-35626 GCA_000969725.1 Ophiothrix spiculata
CATCATTTTTTCTGCATTTGAAAGCTTATTAAATATGCTTTACTACATTAACAAGAAAATTATGATTTGGTGCTTTTATCAAGGTCAAAATTAGTTTTAATCCGTGCACAATTTTTTTTGATACACGAGGTAAACAAGAAACCTATGTCACCAAATTCAGTGGTCAGTTTAGGATAATGTCCTAATCTGGAGAAAGTTTTTGTATCAGAGCTTGGTAACTAACAAATGAAGTTGCCAGACTTTTTTGTTTTTATATATAGGAATCGAGATCCCTGAAGATTCAATTCAACTCATAAGTTTATTTTGCCATGTTGCTGTAGTTTTAGCTAATTTTTATTCAAACATCAGTCTTGGGAAAAAAAGGAAAGAAAAACAAAATGCTGAAACTTACTGGGCATTAACCTAAAAGAAAATATTCTAACATAATGATATGATAAAGTCCTTGTTTTGCAAAGTTATTGAAATACATTTTTCATTGTATCAAATTAAATTTTGGTGAAAT
The DNA here is from genome assembly GCA_000969725.1 of Ophiothrix spiculata. Classification (NCBI taxonomy): domain Eukaryota; kingdom Metazoa; phylum Echinodermata; class Ophiuroidea; order Amphilepidida; family Ophiotrichidae; genus Ophiothrix; species Ophiothrix spiculata. The sequence continues at coordinate 25,180 of JXSR01S000027.1, forward strand.
GGAATATCGTACACAGAAAATCACTCCTTAACAGTAATTATTTGTAGCGTGTTAATTTCATACTGGTCATAAAGGTCTGTGTAACCCATCAGGAAAAGTTGGTCTGTTACTCAGCAAAAACAAATTAAATCCATATGAAAGCATTTTTTACCGAAGCAAAATTTTGAAGTAAATTACCTTTTCGAATGTAAAATCAAATGTCCAGAGTCGTTTTTTTTTATTTATTCATACCTTATTTTGAAATATTTCCAAAATAGATCAAAGGTGGCAACCCCCCCCCCAAAAAAAAAAAATGGCATAAATGACCACTTTTTGGTTTCTATATTCTAAAAAGTAATTTAGTTCCAATTTTCACCAAAAACAAAAATTATCAAAATCAAAAGAAGTATATTTTTAAGAGTATAACAAACATATGTATATTAACGTTTTTTTGCAAAACAAAATAGCTATTATAAACTCTGATGCTATGAAATGAAGCAAAAGCTGCAAATTCAACTCAAGAATTATTTCATCTCTAGACATTAAGCTTGCTTCATTTTGTTGATTAAACATGTCAATTTGTCATATTGTAATAACAAGAAAAATGCTGTTTAGTATAGTTCCATTCACACACAAGTATTAATAATAAGTTTTTGTTTAATCTTTTCCACAAAGAAAATGAAAGTTGAGTCCTATTCAGATAAATTAGATATAACAATACAGTCAGTTTAGATGTTTAAAAAATATATACTTTTATTAAACCAAAGAGCATTTTTATTGATGTTAATTTTATGCTTGAATTTTGTATCTTTCTACTGGTGTAGACCTGTCAAAAACTGTATTATTATTATTGTTATCTTTAAATTGATAAAACATAACAAATCTGAATGCAACAAGGTTAGTGAAACCTGTTAATCACCACACTAGCTTAAGGTCCGAGAAACAAAAACTCTGTTCTACAGGGGCTTTACTCATTGATGCTAGATGTCAAATTGCACCCTGTTCTGTATGCAGATGACTTACTGCATTTCATGTATGGGATGTCAGGAGTATAATGTTGCTTTCATATTTATTGTTGCTTTGCAATTTTGTAGCTCTGTCACTTGCTTCGTTTCACACATTTGTAGCTTTGCAGTTTTGTCGCTTTGCTGCTTCATTTCTCTTTGAAAGTTGCGGCAAAATTCCTGATACCAACAACAGGAAGCGGCAAGTTTTTGGAGAAAATATACGTCATGCAGCGACAAAGCTACAAAACTACAGGAGTATGAAAGCAGCATAATTAGGTATTCAAACACGCTACAGAGTTGTTCATCGCCAATCAACAACGATGCATCCATGCGTCTGCGTATTGTTATCGCGCGAGGGTGGCTTTAGCCACCCGAGCGTGATAAAAATACGCCGACGCATCGGATGCAGAGTTGTTGATTCGCGATGAACAACTCTGTAGCGTGTTTGAATCCCTTTCAAAAACGAAAATCTTCCTAAAAACGTATTAATCAAATTCTAAATGTTTTCAATTTAACAAATACTCGTCTTCATAAAAATATTTAGCAGAATCTGAAGCAAAATGCTAGTTATTAAATGTTTGTTGCTTTGTCGTTTTTTACTGTTCCCAAACGTCAGTCCTTGCACGTACTCAAGTTGCGACACGCGATGAACAGTGCGCCGACTTAGGTGTACTGCGTAAACGCACCTCCTTGTACGCTGTACCGTGCGTGACGCGCTTATTTGAATATCAACTGTGGATTCATCACGAATCAACAACGGCGCGCTCCCGTATAAGAAGATACGATGAGTTGTTGAACTTAAAATGATACGCATCTTTCTTTATCATTTTCTGTACATGGTGAACAGTGTTTGTTTTTGAAATAGACTAAAGCTGTGTTCACACATGTTAGTCATGACTAATATTGAGCGGCTTTAGAGCGAGACAATTTAGCAGTACCGTTCACACATAGACATACTTGCGCGTTAAAAGTAGTGGCACGTCACATTAAGTCACGAGCGAGACACTTTCTATTGTGTTCACATAGGCAAGAATATAGTACCAGTCATGACCAAATTCTTATGTGATGTGTGAACACACTCTAAGTTGCTTATGTTCTTGGTACAAACCAGGCATCACAAATTTGTTCTGGTCAATAAAATTAAATATATATTTCCACCACAATTTATTTTTTGCTTTTATTTTTATTTTAAGAATATACATAGAATATATATTGTTTGATGCACCATTTATGGGGCTGAACAATAGAACATATCTGTTAAACCTGAATTAAAAACAATAACTTCTTTTACACATAATGGCAGCAATAGGCTATATTGGCAATCCATTTAATGTGAGATTTTCTTAGCCGATTTTTATAAATTTTCAGGGTTCACATTAGGTGCCATGTATTGCTTGGTTACATTTTGACCAAAAAAAACCCCACTATTTGAATGACCCTTGTTTATTGTTGTCTCATAGTAACACTGTCCGAGCTCATAATTGCACAACATGTAAGCGGGTTTGCTATTTCTTACTTTCTTACATGTTGAACGTCAATTCACAATTCATCATGTGAGTGCGAGAAAGTCGTATCTGCATGCTAAATTGATTAACTCTTGATCACTGGATGCAGAAAATTACTCCGACTGTCAGTTTCTCTTGATGGCTCTTCAGGTGATAGTGTCACCTGAAGAACCATATCAAGAGCCACTGACCTAAGACTGGATGTTACACAGTGTGCAATGCAAATTTTTGACAAATTGCAGCTATTGCATAGTACGACTTTCTTGCACTTGCATGACAAATTGTTCCATTGAAAATCACAAACTACAGATTGCATAGCTTTTGCAGTTCTGGCAAGTCATAAAAATAGAATGAAAAAGAATTTGAGAAAATCTCAACATTTTCACTGATTCATTGAAGGCACAAAAATGGTTCAGTACAAATAACCATACGCCGGCGAAGTAGTGATGTCATAATTTATGTAAAATCACCCAACATGTGTGTTTTGGTTCCAAACAAACGGGGTGGACAGTTTTGGCACACGTTAAGTCTATGGGGTACATTCGTCTAAAACAAAAAATAAGGGAAAACATGCAGACCTGTTATGCTGAAGGTTGTGATCACAAGCCGGGACGGGACCCCTGTCATTATTTTTATTTTCCAACCGAGAAAAATCAGTCTGATTTGTATGTTTACGTACGCCTATTCTGTATAATCAGTGGACATAGTCATTTGTTTGGAACCAGATCGCACATGTTGGGACTAATTATCATAAATGTGACGTCACTACTTCCCCAGCGTATAGCAAACTTGCTTACTCAAAACCATAACAGACAAGACAAATGATTCAACTCACAGGATTCTATTGAGATGTGTAATCTATTTATTCATAGACATTTCAAGGTAATATTTTCAACAACCAACAGATTAAAACACAAAATACATGTTACAAAAATATAAATTTTATAATGTAAACCTTATCAGATTTTAACTATGGGAAATCCTAGTTACATAAGATGTTATTGTTATTATTTTTCATACATTCTGTGTACATTTTCTTATACTGTCAGACCTGTGATTTGGCTATTCACTGGTAATTATATCATGCTAAAAATTATGTCCAACACACATGTACTCTATATATTGGAACCATAAGATGCACTGCACCATCATCAATGCTTATCTCAATTGGACCACATGATAAGACAATTACCTGAAAATTGTAGGTCTATAAGAGTGTTACATGCAATGATCTGACAATACTATTTGTAAAGACACTCAATGTGTGCATGTTTACACAAGGCACAGGAGAACAAGTTTATCATACCTTTAACTAGGATAGGATTTCAACATTTTGAACTGCAGTATCTGCTTCTAGTTTACGAGTTCACTATAGGCAGATACTGCATTATTATCCTGGGAAAATGTCTGTAAATTACAAAAGCTCTTCCAAAGAAAGGGGTGGTGTGTGCAAATCTTGTTTTTTATATTTTTTTTTTTTGCTGATTAGTGAAAATAAGATACCTTTACTTTCTATATAAGTACAAAATTTTGAAATCCTATCGTAGTTTAGGGCATGCTAAAATTGTCAAAGCACTTGTTCAAAATCCTGGGTTGGAATCAATCTACATGCAGTAAATTCTCTTCTAAATACAAGTGCACCCTATTCCGTATTTAACTTGGAATGAATTATTGGTTTTAAACTGCATGAAATTTGCCTTGTGAAATATTTTGATGGAGGTGGGTGACGCACACAAAATATTGCATTGCTATCAAATTTGTACAATTACAGTATACATGTTCGTATATGCAGCAAACATTATTTTGCACTACAAGATGGCTTCACAATTCAAACGCCTACAAATTGACAAAAGGTTTACTGGCGATTTTTACCATTGTATACAAACTTCTAACATGTCTATTCATGCAGATTTGCAATCGGCTAATATTGATAGAAAATATTTGGTATGCCACACCTACAAAATGGTTAATTCATCAGTCTGCCGTTTGTAGCCAGTCATAATGGTAACTGTGACCATGCCATTAAATATATTGCAAAGCTCTGAAAAGTTGTGGGTAATACATCTTGCAAATGTCACATGTTTTCATAAATAAATCTACAAAACAACCCATGTTTTCTGATTCTTTTGTTTTGTTTATATCATGAAGAGTTATAACGTATTGTTCGTATTAATCACCCACTAGGTGGCGACATTTCATGAAGGGTGCAGAGTGATTAGAGATCGAATTTCACCATCAAAATTTGCACAAAATTACCATATAAGCTTAAACAGTTGTAGAAACTTACTATTATATGGCTGCCGATAACCGGAAAGGTACTGAAATATTAACATCATTCCAGGATCACAACCTCATAACTTCTGGTACTGTTTCCTGTTACTGAAATTGTTGGTAAGCGTCATATGGCATTCAAAAATGTTTCAAAATTGAATGTTTTTTAACACTTCCCTTTGAAATTTTTGGGGTGGGCGTTTATTAGAGCATGGGTGATTAATAGCAACAATACGGTATTTCTGAAATGCATCTCAAATGGCAGTTCTGCCAGGAACACCATTCAAAGCTATTTTTATTTTTTCTATTCACTGTAGAAGTGAATACAAAACAGTCTGAATTACTGGTCCAAAAATAAACATAAAACTTGCAGTGATTGCCTAAATCAAAATATAGCAGCATTCCAGGAGACCTCCAGGATACATTGTCTACTGGATAACTAATTTACATTTGATGTCCAGGAGACCTCCCAGAGACCACCTCTTGGTACATGACTGATTCAGGATTTGTTAAATACTCCTGGAGACTACTTAGAATTGCCTAAAAAGTGTCCAGGAGACCTCAGGGAAAGTCTATAGGTCTCCTAGAAAGTTCTTTTTGCTTTGGGCGAAAAACACTTCTCTTGTGAATGATTTTTCCCAGTATATTCAAATTCATGATATGAACCATGTATAGAGCAGTATTCTGGGAAATTAATCAGCGGCCCCCTTTCATAAAGACTGAATCAAGCGTACGTTTGATTTCAAACGTTAATTTACAATGTATCAACTTATTTTTTGCTTGATAAATCAAACGTTTGCTTCATTCAAATCTTTATGAAAGGGCCCCTGATAATGACATCACTTCTACAGTGAATTGCATTTTGAGTATAAATTCAACTTTTGCATTTTGAATATAACATTAAGACAAATATTGGATGTGAGCAGTTTATTCTATGGTAAAATAGCATGATTGATATATGCATACGATCTAATGGGCCAGTCTCAGTTTCATGGTCACCCAACAAATTCTGCACTTCACACATCACACTTTTTTGTGCAGTGTTCATTTTGATCTGAAAAAGATGTATTGCCTTTTCACTCAAAAATCAGGGTCCATGTGTAGCTATAGGTACCAACTTTAGGCTGCGACCACATAGAAGTATACGGTATACGCTATTCGATGGCTATATTTTTATACAGGCACCGCAAGCTATACGTTTTTTCGAATAGTGCCCTCTTATGTGACCCGGTAGCATCAAATTCACGTGTTCGATTGAATCTATACGCGTGCCCAGGTGAAATCGTGCACCGTATACCCGAATAGTATAGTTCTATGTGATCGCAGCCTTAAAGTCTCAATGCGCAAGAAAAAATTAAATGTGTTGGCTCACCCTGAAAAGGGCGACTTTGCGACAGAACACTTTTTAAGTAACTGGTGAAAATAGGCAGCAAAAAATAAAGAAAATAAGAATTCCCAGCAGATTTTCTGTTGTAAAATGTCATCGCCTTGATCAATTTCAATAAGGAAGGTGTCATTTTAAAGCTTAGAAAATGCTGTAAATCAAAATTGATATCATCTGCAAAGTCCCCCCTTTCAGGGCGAGTCATCTCAAATATGCATTCTTTTGTATAGTCAATTAACTTTAGACTTCTAAAGTACTGTTTCAACTGGGTATTACAAAAAAATTCACCAGAAATACATATAATTCGCTGTATTTTGAAACGAAAAATAATGAATGACACTGAAAAAGTGTAAAAATCTTAACATTTTTGCGTTTGTTGGGGCAAGGCAATACAATTTTCTAGACTTACGCAGATCTAATGTTGGTACTCTTTTCTTGAATAATCATTGATGACGTTTAGCAAAGTCATAAATTTATTGCGCTACACTTTCGTACAAGCCGAGCTGAGCGCGAAAATAAACGGAGCACGAAAATAAATGTAGCACGAAATATACCACTTATATACAGAAGTGAGTTTCTACACAAATTACAGTGCATTTGAAGACATTGGTATAAGCATAAAAATGTAAAGGTGGCCAATAATAAGTTATTTTCACTGTGTTATAATGGGGTGACAAACCAGGGGAGAAAGAACAGGGCTGTAAGAATCAGCCGATAAAAAAAATCTGAAAATAGTGACAAAATGCCAAAAAACAGGCTGAATATAACAAAAAAAGCTGAAATATGACTCTTTTGAAGGCATGAAAAAATCTGAAATCGGATTAAAATCTGAACTCTCACACCCCTGAAAGAAGCAACTGTCGGACAAACATTTTTGTGCAAAATGGTCCAAGGAAAAAAATGTCTAAAAATTGTCACCTAATTAGCTCTAGCTCATTTCAGATAAAATTGCTATAAAATCTCGAAATTTTTGAACCCTGCATGGATTTAAATTTGGACCATGGATAGCCGTTGACCCTAGGTCAACGTCAGTCAATGTCACAAGGTCATTTGAGGTCAAATGTTCAAAATTTTCAAAAAGCTGACCTGAAGTCATTCATGCCAAGATCAAAAAGTTGACCCGAGGTCATCTGAGTTTTATTCAAGGTCACAGCTATAACCCTTGACCCTGTAATTAATTTACACCATGGATAGCACTTGACCCAAGGTCAATTCCATCAAGGTCAAAAGGTCATCTGGGGTCAAAATACCAAAATGGTCAGATGTTGACCTGAGGTAATTTGCAGGTTGAAAATTTGACCTAAGGTCTTTCAATGACCTATGTCATTTTGTCTTCAGCATAGAATATTTTAAGCAAAATATTCTATACGATAGAGGAGTCCGTACCAGGCCTAACTAAGAGTTAATATCTGTATGTCACTTCATAGAATAATGATGCTACTAAGCTAAAGTTATCAGCAAAGCAATGGTTAAAGGTAGGTGATATAATTGAAAATTGGGTTTGTTGCAGAAAAGTTAATCAACAATTTGGACTTACTTGTGTTAGTAAAAACAATTGCTTTCCCCATTTCAAAACATGTGGCATTGACACAAATGTATTTAAAAAAGTAAGGGTAATGAACTTATGCATGGTTAGAGTACATACCATTAACAAATTAACCTTCATCTGTTAAGATGAAGTTAAATAACAAAATGAAAAAAATGACCCCTTATTGATCACTGTGACCCCTACGTAAATTTTGAGGTAATGCCATGTAATAACTTTTGTAGCCAACCACAAGACAAACCTTCTGACTATAAGTTTCATCAAAATTGTACGAAGCTCCTCACTGCTGAAACTTGTTTTGTAAATGACCCCTTATAGATCACTGTGACCCCTACGTAAATTTTGAGGTAAAGCCATTTAATAACTTTTGTAGATAATCACAAGACACACCTTCTGACTTAAGTTTAGTCGAAATTGTACAAAGCTCGTCACCGCTACAGCTCGTTGTTACAAAAACATGACACCTGTGACCCCTCGGGTCCATTTTTGAGCCCAAGCTATACAATTCATTTTGTAGCCATTCACTACAGTTACCTTCTCACCAAGTTTGGTTGAAATTACATGAAGCATGCTTCAGTTTCGCACAATTTTGTGATGTCAAACGAGAAATAAAGAAGCTAGGCGAGCTGAAAGAAAGAAGAAACACAAAGAAGACAAGATCCTGCGCCTGTGGCGGCAGGGTATTAAGAATGAGGCAACAAGTTGGACAGAATTTGGAAACTGGACTGGAAGGGGTATTCCACACTATTTGACCTTAATGGGTTTGATATAGGAGAGAACGTTCTGGTGGACTATCTTCATGGAGTATTGCTTAGGGGTCATGAAGTGCATGCTCTCATGCTGGCTAGAAAAAAAAAGGCGAAGACTTTTATATCGGGCATTCAAAACAAGAAATAAACGAGCGTTTGATATCAATTAAGGTACCCAACCAAATCCACAGACCCCCAAGGAAAGTTGAGGACAAGGCATACTATAAAGCCTCAGAATACCGCAACTGACTCCTTTACTACTGTCTCCATGTTACAAAGGGTATCCTACCCCATGAATACTATATTCATTTTGCAATGCTTGTTAGAGCTATGCACATCTTATTGTCTAGACGTATCACCCCAACTGAACTGGAGGAGGCCAAGTTCCTGTTAAGAAAATGGTACTTTCTTGTTGAAGCATATTATGGTGCAGATCAATGTACCATTAATGTGCACAACCTGGGGCTGCACATGATACGCTGTGTGGAGCTATGTGGCCTACTGTGGGCATTTAGTTGCTTTTTCTTTGAGAGCATGTGCGGGCAATTGGGAAAGATGGTGAAGGGAACACAGGAGGTACAAAAACAGATACTATATGGAATAAGGACCAGGCAGAACCTGAAGAAGACATGTGAGGGAGGCCATAAGAAGGCAGTTGTCAAGTTGTTAAAAAGGGATAAACGACATCTTATCCCTCTTTCTCATGGGTTTGCCAGGATCGGCAAGTGCTCTAAATGGCGGACCACGAGGCAACAGATTCAAGCCATCAACAGAATGGACAGGACATTGCCAACGAGGAATTCCACTCTCTTTGACCTTAATGGGTTTGATATAGGAGAGAACGTTTTGGTGGACATCTTCATGGAGCATGCTTTGGGGTCATGAAGCGCATATGCTCTCATGCTGGCTAGAAAAAAATGGCGAAGACTTTTATATCGGGATTCAAAAGAAGAAATAAATGAGCGTTTGACATCAATTAAGGTACCAAACCAAATCCACAGACCCCAAGGAAAGTTGAGGACAAGGCATACTATAAAGCCTCAGAATACCACAACTGGCTCCTTTACTATGGTCTCCATGTTACAAAGGGTGTCCTACCCCATGAATACTATATTCATTTTGCAATGCTTGTTAGAGCTATGCACATCTTATTGTCTAGACGTATCACCCCAACTGAACTGGAGGAGGCCAAGTGCCTGTTAAGAAAATGGTACTTTCTTGATGAAGCATATTATGGTGCAGATCAATGTACCATTAATGTGCACAACCTTGGGCTGCACATGATACGCTGTGTGGAGCTATGTGGCCCACGTGGGGCATTCAGTTGTTTTTTCTTTGAGAGCATGTGGGGGCAATTGGGAAAGATGGTTAAGGGAACACAGGAGGTACAAAAAAGATACTATCTGGAATAAGGAACAGACAGAACCTGAAGAAGACACGTGAGGGAGGCCAGAAGAAAGCAGTTGTCAAGTTGTTAAAAAGGGATTAAAGACATCTTATCCCTCTTTCTCATGGGTTTGCCACGATCGGCAAGTGCTCTAAATTGCGGACCACGAGGCAACAGATTCAAGCCATCAACAGAATGGACAAGACATTGCCAACGAGGAAAGGGGCGGAGTTCTCCAAGATTGAACGGAAGGGCGAAGTGTTCCACACTATGCGAAACTTGAAGAATAGAGCTAACCACTTTGTGGTATATAATGATGGAAGAACTGTAAAGTGTGGAATACTTCTTCTTTTCATCACCCTTCGTGCCTTTTTATGCAATGTTGATATTGCTATCTTGGAGCCAATGGAATTGACCAAATCGAACATGATGGATATGGTACCTACACGGTGTCTCATCTGAGGCACTTCTGAGAAATTTTACTCATGGCTGTAGGAACAGGGATGGAGGACATTTGGATGCAATTCCTTTGGACAGCCTAATTGAGCCATTTATATTTCTACCTGAGAATGATTACAAAGGTGAATGTGCATTTATGCCAACAGTGTTTGAGCACGAT
>JXSR01S000028.1:18977-37682 GCA_000969725.1 Ophiothrix spiculata
TTTTTTACCTAAAATGGAATGTAGAATTATCTACAAGTTCAAGCCTATACATATTGCCCGGCACATAGTTATAGGGCCTAATAATTATCCTGCATACAATGTAAATATGCATTCTGGTTTTTCCGCCGGCTCTTTTTGGAGAATCCGATTAATACCGAGAAAAAATCTTACGGGATTCTTATCCTCTCTTTGTCAGCATTATACTGGCCTCTTTTATTGCTTACAACATCACTCTACATACTTGTAGTACTAGTAGTCATTTTTACAAATAGGATACGTCTTGTTTCAGATACGTAAAGAGAAAGGATAAGTTCTTTTCTCTTTCTTTGGGTATCGGATATTGTTTTCTCGAATTGGACGTCCCGTGTATCCCCTTCCCCCACTTTTTCTATAATTTTTGGTTAAAAAAGAAATTTATGCGCTTGTGAAAAATTAAAAACAAACTGATTTCTTTTACCATAATTACATTACAACAAGTCAAACAATCCGATCTGCTTATATGAAAGTGCGCCTGCGCTGAGTGAATCGATATCTATTGGATTTATCGATATGTCCAACTCATGGCTGTAATCACTCTGGCAGGATCGTCAAGTCGGTAATTATATCGATCTCGGATTTCCAGGGAAATGAAAATAATAGGTGTTAGTTTGATTGACAAGGTTACTACATGTAGGTCGTCCCCTAGTCGCTTGTCTTTCGACATCTTGTCTGCCGCTCCCAAGACCCCCATTTCAAGCACAACCTAGTTTAGTTCACAAGCCTTATTTTCAAAAATTATATTCATTTCCCTAGAGGCCTAACCACATTTTTGGAAATTTAGTTCCCAAGACCCCAATTTCAAGCAAAATTTCGCAAATTTTTGTTTCCAGGGCCCAAATTTTGCCCAAAAAAACTAGTTCTGAAGGGTAATTTTTTGGTCCCTTCAGTTCTCTAGACCCCCTTTTCAGAGTCAATCTTCCATTCCCTAGACTAGGGTTTCAGATATCAGGGCCGCACACCTTACCAAAACCAAAGTTGGGTTCCCCCCCCCCCGGGCAAAATTCTTAAAAAAGGATGGTCTTTCTTGGTCAATAAAGCGCAATTTTCGTCGAATGTAGCGAAATTTTTGAAAAATTTAAATCACATTATTTTACAGGTGTAGCTTCCGATCACATTCTCATCCCCCGGGGCTCAACCAGAAGTAGTATATTTGTTGATGCCAAATGGAAGCTCATATTTTTCTGATTGTACATGTAAATCCAGAATTTCATCCCAAATTCTTTATAGTTTTGGAGATATAGCATAAAATGTAAAATAATTGGTATACCTATTTTCCATTTCTTTTATATTTACAGTGGAACCTCTTTAACACGAAATCTGTTAACCCATAAGCCCTGATAACACAAAACTGTTTTTCAAGTCCCTGGCATTGAATTTGTATTAAAAATGTGATGTATAACACAAAGTTCTGATAACACAAAGTAAAATGTGTGGCCCCACAGATTTCGTATTAAAGAGGTTCCACTGTACATAACATCCCCAGGTTTGCATACTTTCTTTTGGCTCTCAAGAGAAAACAAGACACAAGCTTAGGTTGAAACCTTACACAAAGCATTCCAGAGTTCAAGGTCAATCAGTTGAAAGTAAATTATACACATACCAAAATAGGAACCTACACCTTTAAGAAAAAAATGCTTTGTCTTTGTGAGTGACAAGGGAACTTTATTAAAGGTGTGTTTTCTGATCACTTTCACTCACAAATTCAAATTGGAGATTTTGATACCACATGAAAGTGCATATTTTTGACCTATTTTTGGCATTTTTTAATAAACTAAGATAAAAATCAAAAATTTGAGAAAACCCTTCCTAGACATTTGTTTCAAGATTCCAAAAAGCAAAATGTTCAACATTTCGCGAATGAAAATGTTAGGCTTTCCAGAAATTAGTTTGAGAGTTGGAGTACAAAAATGGTTTATGCCATTTGAAGCTAGGTCTACACCAGCCTTAAAAGGGACTAGCCTAGATTCCACCTAGAATTAAAAACTTATGGAAATGCCCGGTGGAAACGCTCTAAGCTTAAAAGTAAAGTAAAATCCCAAAAAAAGTGCAAAAATTTACACACAAAATGGTTCAAATTGAGAGAGAATTAAGATGCAATATAATACGTACCATTCTTTGATGGTGGTGTGATTATCCTGTGTTTCCTAAATCCTTAATTTGTACCTCATATATGGTGGCATTTCATGAGGTGGGTCTAAAATGTGTTACATGGTCAAAATGGTCAAAAAAACCATTTTTGTCTCGCCTGAAAATTTTTCAGTAAGAGACATACCATTCCTTAAAACTGTCCGCCGTCCACATTTCTTGTCCGGAGCAAATCTCGGAAACCATATGCCCTATGTAGATGATATTTGGTGAGTGGGAAGGGTTGAAGCTGAACTGGCGCTGCGTACAATTTGAACGCAAACTATGCATATAAAGTACCTAATTTGCATAATTTATGCATAATTTTTAATTTTAAGTATATCTCCTAAACCGTAAGGGCTATGGTAATGAAACTTGGTGACATGAAGGGGTTCGGGATTAGCACACGCGACGCGCCTTTTTTGGGGGTGCGGTGAAGGTCATTCAAGGTCAAAAGGTCATTTGAGGTCAAATTTTTAAAATTGTTCAAAAAGTTGACTGAGGTCATTTCGAGGTCAAGCTCATAACTCATTAACCCCTGACCCCACATGGATTTACCTTTGACCATAGAAAGTACTTGACCCAAGGTCAAGGTCAGTCAAGGTCAAAAGGTCAACTGAGGTCAAATTTCCAAAATTGTTCAAAAAGTTGACATGAGGTCATCCGAGGTCATTTTGAGGTCAAGCTCTTTATTTCATAACTTAGACCATAGAAAGTACTTGACCCAAGGTCAAGGTCAGTCAAGGTCAAAAGGTCATCTGAGGTCAAATTTCCAAAATTGTTCAAAAAGTTGACATGAGGTCATCCGAGGTCATGTTGAGGTCAAGGTCATAGCTCATGAACACCTGACCCCACATGGATTAAACTTATACCGTAGAAAGTAATTGACCAAACGTCACTCCTACCCTATCCTACTCCACCCCACAACTGAATGATGATTAAGTAGGCGGTCGATACGCAGGCGAGACTACTGGTTCGCGAACCATCTTGTTTGATATGATGTTAATATTATTGATCTCTTTCAATTCAAGTAACTTTTTAGCCAAATATCACTTTTGTTTTGGCATAATGAGCTATGTGAATAATATTGTTGTATAATGGTCATTTTGATTTTTTTCACCAAATCACAATGAAGAAATTAATGATATCTAAACTCTGTAATTCTAGAAGTACAATGTTATGCAATAAGCAAGCAAATTCATGATTTTTATGTGACAAAAACCTCGCCTGTTTTTCTAGCTAAAATTATAAAAAGAAGAGTACCAGGGACTTCCATTTGAAATTTGCAGGGGCTCTATCAATAGCTCTCCTGAAGTTCTTTAGGGGAGCAATTAGGGTAGCTATCTGGAAATAGACTATATCAATACCATCCTTTGAGGCGCTCTATTAATTGAGCTCCCATAAAGCATTTGAGGGGAGCAGGGTGGCTCAGTAGAGCTCACTCTCCTCAAACGGAAGTCCCTGGAGTACATCATAAATATATACTGAAAATTTAACTTGATTCCGACCATTCGTTTCCAAGTTACAAGCTTTTCAGCATTTTGAAAATTCCCATAGGCTACTGTGTTGTAACTTTACTGTCGGGGCACCGACAATAAAAATGACACATTTTCTCACTTTTCTCAAAAATGTGAGCACATATGAAAGAATGGTTTGGGGATCGTAACATCCAGTTGATGATTCTTATAATCTAAAAAACTTGAGTTTTGCTAGAGGTGACCTTGAGGGTGAAAAGTGGATCATGAATTGCCCCTTTAATGCACATAAACCAATATGACCATACAGGTAAGTAAATTAGTCCGTACTTTTTAATCATTTTTGGAAACAACATACCAAATCTTGCTGAATATTAAAATGATGTAATGTTCAATGTTTGTTCATTCATGTGTTAGCAACAAAATTAGTCCAAAATAATACCAAATCAAGAAGATTTTAATGTAAAAAAAGGTTGGCAATTTCCCGTATTTCCCGCCTAGGTGGGAAATACTGGTAAATACCGGGAAATACCTGGTCAATACATGGGAAATTTATATACCATTCGATGAATATGTAATTTCAAGACCCCATGGGGGTTAACCTAACATAAGTATGCTTTTGTCATTAGAATGTTATGTTCAAATTAATTTGCTTCAATAATGAAATTATTTATGGTAAAAATAAGCAAAAGGCATGTTTTATATTCAATGTCTATGAAACATGATGTTGCTGTTGAGGGGGTCTGATAATTTTGATTCAACATATCGGATTTGTGAATGGATCATCAACAGACACAGACACACACAAAAAACGAGCGCATAGATGATTTAACTAAAGCAATTATCTGCTGTTGATAACATATTTTTCAACAAAACTCCTTATAAGAGTGTCAAGTCGGCCAAAAGCATACTATTAACTGAATTAAACCATTTTTTAAAAACTGTTTCTAAACACAAATCATAAATTTCTCATTTAAACTCTTTTATATCTCTTCCCCACTTAGTAGTAAATGCACATGTTGTTCACAAATCTTAAATTCTTGAGGGTTTGCAAGTCATTGTATATTTTGCAGCCATAAAAAGTCATCCACTGTATATCCAGCTGAAAACACCACTTACCCCTCCCCACCCTAGCCTCCCTAGGGGTATGATTTTTGTGTCTTATATGTGCATGTCTGTGGTAGTTAATTAACATTATGTAAAAAGCATAAAACTTTAAAAACACCTCTTCTTTAAGTATTTCCTGGTATTTCCCACTTTGGCCAAAAATTACTTGGTGGTATTTACTGGTAAATACCGATATCTACCCCCCGGTATTTCCCGCCCCAGGAAATACCGGCCAACCTTGAAAAAAATTAATACGCAGTGATTTGGTCGCAATTAACTAATCATAACCAATCTGTACACAATACAAAACCACAGTTCCCAATGTTGTAGAATACAAGGGATATGTCATGGATGTCTAATTGCTTGTTGCATACTTCAAGGTTTATAAATCGAGTATAGGGTTATCATGTTAATGTTAATATTGTTTCTTTTTTTTTAATTTGCAGCTACAGGTGGTTTAAGCACAATTTGCAGTGATACATGTACTACCATGTCTGAGGAAGAAGAGGAAACGCAGACACTATTCCAGTGTAAACTCTGCGACTTTGCCAGCCATACCAAGGGCGAAATAGCCGACCACTTCATTTCAGCACATTCTTCTATTGAAATAATTGAAAGCCCTGTGAAATCAAAGAGGACAACAAAGAAATCTGAAAATGCAGCTATCACATTTGAATTGCTAACAGAGGATGGAAATGATTGTGTGGAGAGAACTCCACCGGTAAGCCCAGGAAGAAGAAACTCGCCAAGGAGAACTGCATCGGTAAGAAGACCCAAAAGTGATAGTGTAGAGAGAGCTCCACCAACACATCAAGTTAGAAGAAACTCGCCAAGGAGAACTCTATCAGCAAGAAGTCCCAGAAGTGATAGTGTAGAGAGAACTGAGAGAACTCCACCAACAACTCCAGTTAGAAGAAACTCTCCTAGAAGAACTCCATCAGCAAGAAGTCCCAGAAGTGATAGTATAGAGAGAACTGAGAGAACAACTCTAGTTAGAAGAAACTCTCCAAGAAGAACTCCATTGACCAGAAATTCTAAGTCCACCTCAAGCAAAGGTAAATCATTATAAATTCTCATATTTCCCTGTGCATAAAAATACAGTATCTCTGATCACTAAGGATCATTTTCCACATTGAGTTTGTCAATTTCATATAGGCCTATATGTATTGTAAATGTGCACTACATTGCCTCTGACATACAATGATAAGATCATGATGTTGCTAATATGCTTAGGCGTTGAAAAAAACTTTTGGCTTAATTTTTAGAAAAGTTCTTTGTAAAAAAATTTCATCGCCTAATGGAACACTGTCAAAACTCAACTGGATGTTGACTGCCCGGAATCGACAGTTTTATCTGGCCAGTGGCCAATTGCTATAGTTCTGAACAATCACAACCACTCTACTTGAGATTTGAAGTGATCACTAAAATTATGATCAGAATCATGTTACCATTAAATAGTCTAGCCTAGATTCTACTTTGAATTAAAACTTATAGAAATGATCTAACTATAAGCTTTAAATGTAGTGAAATCCACCCTGGACAAAATTGAGTACAAAAATAGTACAACATTCCTAAGGTGCACATTTGGAACATCATTTAAGTACAATTTGAGTACATTTATAGTACAAAAATTTGTACTATATTTGTACTAAAACTGTACTATAATTGTGTTCCAAATGTGCACCTTAGGAATGTTGTACTATTTTTGTACTCGATTTTGTCCGGGGCAACAATATATAAGGCATTGATTCAAACAGAAAAACAATAATATCACTCACAAAAACATGCTAAAAAGTCCAAAATATTATTTCCTTGCACAAATAAATACGACTATAATAAATTTATTTCATCAGACAAGTTCATCATCAAAACCTTACCGACAGTAATACATTGAACTAATTGCTGATGCAACATTTTTTTTTTTGGGGGGGGGGGCATAAAATAACACTTTGATATCAACTAAATTATTTGGACATATCGACAGGAAAAAACAGCCCAACAACACCCTTCTAAAGTCATTGTTAAAACCCCCTTAAAATAACACCTCTTTATGACATTAATGCATCGGTAAGACAGTTTCTGTAGTTTTAGCAATTCCTTGTTTTTGATAACAATTAACATAGCGTGACCATAACATTTCAAAACACTCCCTAAAAGGTGATCTTTTCTGAAGCCAAAATACACCCTTTTCCCCATATTCAAACCCTAAAAGGATACCTATTCTACTGATGACATTTTCACACTAGGGTTTGAAAAAGTAGCCTGTTTCTTGAAAATGACTGTTTTTGATAGGCCTACCTTAAATCCCTAATTCTCCATTCTCTTTGTCACATTATGCCTGCAACATTATACTTACCTGCCCCACCACCACCAACCCCCACCCCAACCCCGGGCTTGTGCCACAGGCCTCAAAAATTTAATAATTTGTTTGTGCAGACCTGAGAAACTGAGCTGGATTGGCACATTTTCAATGCCAGTTTCTGTAAAAGACATTGGTTTGACATAATGAGTTACAGACTTCTTTGAGCTCTATGATACAAACAATAATGTACATTGTATGAGTAAACTATAATATATTAGGGGGTATCAAAAAGCTATAAACTTCACCCAGAAGAATTAGAGCCAGGAACGTAATTGTATTATGAGATTCTTAAGGCATCTTTGCATAGTCACTGTGCATAGTAACATGCTAACACTTAAAATTATCTGTCGACAGCTAGACCATCGTCATTGTACAGAAAGAAAAAATCTCATTTTGTATTTTGATGAAAATCAACATTTTCAGGTCGGCATGTTTATTACGTCATTGGGATGTCATTCATCAAATGATTTCTATAATTTTGGTATCGATAGAAAGAGAAGACCCTACCCTTTTTATGGTATCAAATAAAACTTTTTGCATATCATCATAGATTTTGGGGGATTTTAACCTTTAAAATGCAGAGACTCCATGCAGGTTGTGTGGTTAGTGAGCAGGTTACTGACATATATCGTCGCCAGTAAAGAAAGTAGAACTATTTATGAGACTATTTTGAACCATAATGTACATAAGAACAAGTGACTATTCTGACAAAAATTGATCAATATAGCTCCTTTGCTTCTGAGTAAAGTTTAAAAATGTTTTGATGCCCCCTCATATTTGATAAAATATGTGTTTACCAATAAGCCTTTTTATTTTCCAACCTCTGTGCAGATGAGATGAAGACCATAGTGTTAGAACCACAGGAAAACACTCCAAGTCAAAGAACAAGATTAAGATCAAAAGATGATAACACCAGTCTAAGGTCAGGATTGCAAAGTAAACAGCAACATGGCAGCTCCAGAAGTACACAATACACACAAAACTCAGGGCAGAATATCACAAGAAAACCATGTGATGATAATTCTGGCAAAAATATAGAACAGCTTTCTGTGAACCCTCGAGAAGACAATCATCAAAGTTTACCCAGTCGCAGCCCAGTGGTAAAGGTAGAAAAGCTGCCGCATGATGATATGCCTAGTTCAGGCCCTGATTCTGGTAGGAGACCTCAAAGGAAGCGAAGAGCCCCAAAATGGATGCAAGAGGCTGAAGTAGAATTGCCAGGTACAAAGAAAGAGAAAGAGTACACAATGATTGATGATTCTATATCAATTTCATCAAAAAAAGCACAGGCACAGAGGAGAGAGAAAACACAGAATTATTTGGCAAGAACTAGCAAACAAGATCATACAAAAGATCAAGATAAAGCTAAGAAAATTATGCTAGACACAGATGCAGGCAATGAAGATTTAGAAACGACACATAAAATAGAAGTAACAATTACGGTGAAAGATGAATCATCAATAGATAAAGATACACAATACATTGATGTCCAACTTGAAAAAGTGCATGCACATGAACTGCTGAGTGCAGTTGACTTGGAGTTAACTGGCAATACAGAGATGGGTGGCAATAATAATGTAGGGGTGAGTGATGTTGCAGAGATGGATGTTCAGCAAGCAGATGGTTCCAAAAGTGGTGGTGATGCAGAAATAAATGGTGGTGCCAAATCACCTGCCAATTCCAAGATCCCTGGTAAGACAGCAATATATGAGGATGCGGGAATGGCTAGTTCACAGATACAGAGTGAACCGGAACTTTGCCATGATGCCAACGTTACTGGTAGTGCAGAGGCAAGTACCAATTTAGAAACTACGAATGGTGCAAATATGGGTGGTGATGATGCGGAGATGACTGCCAATACAGATATAGGTGGTGTTTCAAAGACAGATGGCGATGCAGAGGTGGATGTCAATGCTGAGATGGATGATGATTATGATCCTGATGCAGAGATGGATAGTGATGATGCAGAGATGGATGACGATCCAGAGTTTGATGGTGATTCGTTCACTGACCCAGGAAATAATGACAAGGTAAGTTTTTGTTCATGCTTTATGCCCCATGGGACTCTCAAGATTTTGGGCCTAGTGCTACCCTTACATTGGTATTTAGCTCACATGCAAGGGGTTATCATACATTTGTTTGTGGGTGACAAAAAGCCTCACAATTCCAGCCTATTTAGTGATGATCAAACTTCGATTTGCTCAGCCACATAGTACATTCTTTTCAAATCAAAATTCTGATAGTATAAAAGATATCAGTGAAATTATTTGATCATGTGTCCAGAGTTGTTCTATAATGTAAAAACTAAATTTACTTAGTACTCATATAAAATCATGTGCGGATGTGCCTAGATATAATGAGAGGAGTCTATCTTAAAAACAAGCGCTCCATTCCGTGGGTTTTGCACATCAAGGAGTGTTGTCAACTTGTCAATTTGTACCCTGCACCATATGCAACCCATTGCATGCATTTCAGGCATTGGGATGTAATTAGTTGTTACTGCAATCATCAAAGTTTTCATCACTGGGGAAAATTGACCAAAAACCACCCATCATGATGATCATCATGCATATACCATGTCAATTAATTTATATTTTGCAGGCTGTTTATCGGTATGATTTTAAGCTTTTTCTAGATGCATTTTGCAGCGCTTTTTTTTAAAGGACTTTTAAGTGCCCAGTCTTTTGTCAATTTGTCAATTGAACAGAGATATATGGGTCATTTGCATGAACAAAAAGTGCACTTTCTCAATTCTCAATTTGTGGTAACGAGGTTCCACTGTACATAACATATGAATAAAAACTGCATAGCTTAATCTCCTTCTACCTCTGACCACAAATTTATTGAACACCCCTCGTAAGTGTATATGTTGTTGTACTGGCCAATCATAAGGCACATTATATACAGTGTGTCCCAGAATGAAGTTATAAAAATTTCAAAGCCATATAAATTATCCAGACCCTGAAAGTTGGTGACAATCATGCCTGATGTGTCCACTTGCTTTGTTGCATTTAATTAATAAAATCCAATCCATGCATTCATTTTCTAAAAGTGATCGTTTGAAGATCCAGAGGAGTTTGGACACTTTTCCCAGTTTAAATAGGTCATAAAATTCAGCTGAAATTTGCAGCGGAAGTATGCAAGGATGTCAATCATGTCATCTTTAGAAAACTTCTGTTTTGTTTGGCATGGTGGTTCTCCTTGATGATGCCTAGAGTCTTGATAAAGTTTCAGCTGAATGTTAACTTGGCTAGCTTGGCGTCCACACGCTTCTTTTTTGGAGTTCCTTCTGATACGATGAGCTTTATCTTCTGATATTCTGACTATTCATGCGATGAGGATATCTAGCTCCTGGAAATGTCAAGTTAATCTTTCCACTGTTTGAATGGTACCTTCCCTTTTCAGATATTGGTCTATCATGATGCTGTCTTATCCATTGACAAATTGTTATGTTTGCTTTGAAATAGCATTTTAATACAACCATTGCTAACTGGGTATCAGTCCTTGGCGTGCTTTCAGATGGTCTGCTAAATGAGTTTTCATGTTCTTGAGGAGGCCACTAAGGATGATTATGTAATAAAAAATTAAATTATTTTTACATATATAAAATGGAATCAGATATACATGTAGGCTTAAATAATCTTGAAAACAAAGACGCTTGTAATTGAACAAATATTATCATGATTATGTCTGTAAAGATGGTGTTCTTCGTTACATGTTTATGCTGCAAATTGCCGAGGAGTTTTTACAACTTGCCGAAACTGGGAAAAGTATCCAAACTCCTTTGATGCTTTAAGCGCTCATTTCCAGAAAACTACCTGGGTCCCTGCAAGAACAGTGCTAGTGCACTGAAGGGATAACCCAGGATAAAGAAGAATAAATACATGGATTTTCTTAATTCTTGCACCTAACAAAGTGGTGACATCAGGCATGATTGTCACCAACTTTCATTGTCTGGGAATATCTAGTTTTTGAATTATGTGTTGTTGAAATCTTGATAACTTCATTCTGTGACACACTGTACAATGTACCATAAGTTCATATTTACATGTAGACAATAATAACTGTGCATCATCTTTTTTGAGATCATTTGTGTGAATTCTGAGGTTCTGTGCTCCTTCAGAAAAATACTTCAGTCCAAAACAATCATCGGCTAATTCACACATTGACCAAAAAAATAGATGGTGCATGTCATTAATAACCGTACTTTCGGCATTTTTAATGCCTTTTATGTGCAATTTTATGAAGAAATACTTTATTAAACTTATTTCTTACTTAAAGGTCTGCTTATCCCTATAAGAGAATTTTGATCAGTCAAGGCATGATGATCATTTGCGTAATATGATAAACGTGCGTGTGTGTGGTACATACACACGCTTGATTGGCGTTTTTTGAGGAAACGCATTCAGTGCTAATGACATCACATATACACGGGTCATTTTAAGAAGTCAACTTGATAATGATGGTGCAGTTGTTTGCGTAAAACAAGAAATATTCTTAATAGATTGTATCGCGCTGTCACGCAGGTTAATAATGACATGTAATACATTTTTGTATGACTTTGTATTTCTCTTACAGGTTAGAACAAGTATAACATCCATTGAAGCAGAGTGGAAGAAAGTGTCAAGTCACCAGAATGTCCCGATTACAATGGAAGACTTTGAAGCCAAAGTTTGTGAGGCCTTATCAGAGTGGGAAAATGTATACACTAAAGAACATCAACTTGGTAAGGTTGTGTGTACCAAATCGGAATGTAGGGCCTCTGTGTTTGAAAGAGACATTGAATTGCATGTGAGATGCCATATGCGGGACTATCATGGCTTTGAGTGTATATATTGCGACGAGAGATTTAGCCAATGGAAAAATATGCGGAAACATTTCGCAAACTGCCATGATGAGTGCACAGAAGTACCAAAATATTGGCAATGCAATAAATGTGAAAGAACGTTCAGACTCATTGATGGGTTAAAAAGGCATGTTGGAGATGAGCATGTTCTTCCAGAGATTGTTAAGTCGATATTAGCTAGTGTTGCCCTCTCGCAGCTTGGAGAAGATGGTAGGCCGATAAAGCGTAAACCAGGACGACCTAGAGGAACGTATAAAATCAAACCAATTAAAAAAAAACCAATGAAATTTAAATCAACGAGAAAGGAAAAACCACCAAGAGATAAGAAAATCAGCATCAAGTGGATGCCGAGATGTGGGAAATGTTCGGCCGTTTACGACACGACGGAAGAACTAGACGATCATATTCTGCTTCATGTGACTGATGATGAAGGAAGGATATCATGTACAGAGTGTAAACAATATTTTAAAGTAAGCGAGATGCATTCTCACATGAAAACAGAACACAAAAGAAAGATTAATCCGTTCCGATGTGTCCTTTGTGAATTCTCATCAAGTCGTCGACATGATGTGAAAAAACACATGTTCTGTCATGAAGGAGTGAAACGATTCCAGTGCGACGTGTGTGGCAATTTGATGTCTACTCCGTACAATCTCAAAATCCACAGAATGAGGGTGCATGCTACGGAGGAAGAGAAAACCATCTTGTGTTCATTCTGTGGTTTTAAATGTGCCAATAGAGCTGTGCTGAAAGATCACATGAGACACAAGCATGATTTGTGTATGAGTGGACAAGCCAGAGCGATGGCGTGCAAAGAAACATTGCCATCATTTCCCTGCACCCAGTGTGATTATGTCGGCAAGAAGGAATCAAGCCTCAAGTAAGTGCATTAATTTTCTATAATGGTATATGACATCCATAGATTTTGAAAAAGAAGATACCAGACTCTGTGCCATTTTTATCTTATTGTAGTTTCAAATAATTCTCTGGCGTAACACAACGCTTTTCAGGCACGCGCGTTGGTTGTCGCGGTACTGTGGATCACTGATTGGAAACGGTGTTGCGTACTCCCGGCGTCCCGTTCTTGTCCCAGCTTGTAGATACGCGGTGGCTGCGTTCAGAAATCATGTTCGTGTCCGAAATTTATTTGAAACAATAATAGTACAAAGCATATGAGAATCAAATTGGGGTATCTTGGTTTTTGCCATTAATGCAACTGTCTTTCGTAAGTTTGCCTCTATACACAACCAAATATTTGCACCCAAAATTTATATTGGTTAGACTTGAGGTGACCCTAACATCCCCAGTTTCAGCCACATGATTGACAACGTAGTCATACCGTAGAGTGCAAGTACATAGCACGTTTTTCCAGTTTCTGTTTTGCTAAATCATAACAATGTGGCCAATAAATTGCGACAAATTTTTATCAATTCTGATTTAAGACAAATTTATGCAAGTACATTTTGGCATTTGTTTAGCCATTCATAACTTCTGGTTTTGTGGGAAATTCATAGATTTACAGGGGAGATACCAGGCTTTGTATACCAGCCTGTGTCATGGTGTCAACAACCATGGAGCTCAAATTGGGGGTATTCGGGTCCACTCCATTGGCGCCAAAATCAACTCCGAGTGCCAAGAATTGGTTACGCGTAAAGTTAATCTGCGCAAATAATACTTTACGCAAATGATGCGTGTTTCAATATTCGCGCATTATGACAAGATGCAATGCATCATCGGTAAGCTATCGGCAAAAACCCAATTTTGTAAAAGGGTCAGGGCACCAAAAATAGTGTCGGATTAGACCAAATAAACAACTTTAATAGGCTTACCAGTTTGTAACTAATTAATTTTCTTGATTTGTAGGTATCATATGCGCCTCCACACCGAGCACCGGCCATACAAGTGTCAGTTATGTCCGTACGCCAGTAAGACGAAGAACAACTTGATCCTACATGTACGAACGCATGATGGTATGGCACCCCATCAATGTCCGTCTTGTGACTTTACAGGTGAGAGTGGTTTCAGGGCTTCATTTTTAAAAAAATGCTGAAGAGCTATAAATTACTCTCCTGAAAGGTTCAAGGAGAGTTGTCAGGAGAGTGTTTTGAGGTTACACCATTAGATATTAGCTGGTTTTAGCAGTTTTAAATATTGCTCTCCTAAGAGACTGTTTAGGAGAGCAATCACTCTACATTTTGTAGCTCGCCTTAAAAATGAAGGCCTGGGTTTTAATAGTCATCAGTGCATGTGGCTTACACTCGCACTTCATCCAAAAGACTCGCGGTCAATTCAATTTGTCAAAGTTTATCCACTAATTTATTTTACTTCTATTTTTTTTCCATACTCACAAATTGCATGTTATCCTGTTCAGACGAAGGTCCTCTACATTATTTCCATTTTAATTCCAAATTTGGACTTTGATAAAATGACAACAAAAAGAAAAAAATCACTTGAACTTTTGACAGCACAACTCGTCCTCATGTTTGTAAACACATTACTTCACATAATTATTTAATTTATACTATCCTTATGTTTGTGGATGCATGTTGAAAATTATACGCTATGTTTTTTTCATTAATTTTGGCTTTTCTTTAATCATTATGAACCATATAAATACTTAATTTTGATTGGATTTATTCAAAGAAATATTAAAATATTCTTTGTTTGTGTTTATTATCAATTCCGGTGAAATATAAAAGAACTACATTTATAGTGAATATACAACATTTATGATGTCTTCAAAAATATGTTAAGAAAACAAGACATGGTTTCAATGGAAACCTATGCCTGCCTTCTTTTTTATTAACGCGTAAAGGAATGACCTTTACTGCACCCCGCGCCTTTTTGGGGGTGCAGTAAAGGTCATTCAAGGTCAAAAGGTCATTTGAGGTCAAATTTTTAAAATTGTCTAAAAAGTTGACCTGAGGTCATCCGAGATCATTTTGAGGTCAAGCTCATAACTCATTAACCCCTGACCCCACTTGTGATTAAACTTAGACCATAGAAAGTACTTGACCCAACGAAAAGGACAGTCAAGGTCAAAAAGTCATCTGGGGTTAAATTTTCAAAATTGTTCAAAAAGTTGACCTGAGGTCATCCAAGGTCATTTTGAGGTCAATGTCATATCTCATTAACCCTTGACTTAGATCAATACGCATACCCTACTCCTATCCTATTCCACCCCACAACCGAATGATTAAGGCGGCGGTCAATTCAGTAGGCGGTCGATACGCAGGCGAGACTACTGGTTCGCGAACCATCTTGTTATGGTAAATTGTGTATGTTCTCTATAAATGTAGTTCTGTTTTATTCATCAGAATTGATAATCAACAGAAATGATCAAAGAATGTTTCAATACTAATTTTGGGTTGAAAAGTAAGTACTGTGTGATGACCCGGGTCTATTATAAAGATTTATTGGAAATACATAAATGTATAATTCTATATCTATATATAGTTCAAAATAAGATCTCTGTCTATGTCTCATGAGACCTAGACAGAGATCAGTAGCCAGTAGTAGGCCCATAGCACATCTGGAATAATTTAGGAATTACTGGTTTTCAGTAAGAATTTTGGAAAGTCATTTGGCATGGACTTTAAGGCCTTTATTGTTCACTGTTGAACTTAATCATTAAGGGAAAATGCCCAACTCAGCCTTGAATCGAATCTAGCCCAGTAAAACAAAGTTTGTACTACAATGTACATGCAATTCTGGTAATTACCACTGCAAATGACACCACAATTAAATGCAATCTCAAAATGCAAACAGATGTGCGCATCAAGTGTAAATTTAGTTCATGCAAGTATAAGGTGAAAAGGGGCGAGTCTAACATACATGTAGTGGACTCGGGCTCAGGAGATGTATATTAAGTCTTAAGTATTTATTTATCATATTAAGTCTAAATATTTATTGAGTTTACTATTTATTTTGACAGGAGCTACCACACTGATAGTCAAAGAACACATCATCTGTCAAGCCTCTGAAATGTTCCATATGCAGCTGGTCCACCTGCTACAATGGCAACCTATGGAAGCATATGCAGATGCATAAACTAGAAAACGGCATCTTACTAGCTGGAAAACCAAAGAGGGCCACACGAAAAGGAATCTGCTACGAAAGTGAAACCAAACGCTTTGGAAAGCTACTCCCTATAACAATTGATGGATTGGGTGAACCGACCCCTGAACAGGAAGCTGAAGTTCGGGAAGTTGAGAAAGCGTTGTTTGATGTCGTTCCAAAGGCTAATCAAATAGACGGTGCACAAGGACAAGTGATAATTAATTTGGGAGATGAAGGGAGAACAGCAGTGGCTAATTTGACTGAAATGGTAAATATTCCAATTAATATCGGTGGTCTTGGGCAAACAACGATTATGGTTGTCCCCGGTGACGCCCAACAACAGTTTAATAGTACTGGAAGTCCTGCTGATGTGACAAGTGTAGTATCTTTAGAATCAGCTCAACAGCAGACAAATAATGAAAATCAAATTATTTCTTTCAAACCACCTGTAATTTCCGAGGACAATTTAGTCCAGTTTGAAATTGGAGAGCAAACGTCAGGTGGTGGTGATGGTGCGTCGGGTCACCCGCAGCAGGAGGTTATCAGATCAGTCTCTTGCGAGTCAAATGTACAACAATCAATAAGTAGTATTATCACATCAATGGCTGCCTCTGCAGCTGCTGCAGCGCAGCAAACAACTACTAGTCATCCAAATAACACCCTTATTGAAACACAGCTCTCTGCTAGCGAGGTTGCATCTCAATTTGAAGATGGCACCATCATTGAAATCACACAGATCCCAACAAATAGCGATGGTACAGCGTTAATTCCAGAAGGTGCTATTGTTGAAAAAATTGCTCCAGGGATGTCTGCGAGTGATATCATCATGAAAGCAGCCAATATGGTTGCGTCAGGACAAACATCTCATAGCTTATCATCAGAATATTTCATCCCAGTGGCGATTAATAAAACTTTTGAAGAAGATCACTCTAAGAATACATTACCTTTTCTAGCACACGTTGCCACGTCCCAAGAGAATCTTCCAGAAACTCTTCCAGAAACTGATGCATCAACACTGCAGATTGTGGAGCAGATGGGAGAGTCTAATGACGTGCCTCAAGAGACTGCAGATGTTGGTCAAGAGGTCATTGAACCACAGGGAGAGATGGTGGAGCAGTATGTGGCCACAATGCTCCCGGATGGCAGCAATGTGATGCAGATTATTCAACCAACGATGCAAGATGAATAAAAAATTGGTTTATACATTTGAAATCTCGGACCAAAATGTTAAATTGAATTTAAGCTTAAAAATTAATTTGAAATTAAAAATTGACTTTAACCAAATCCATTTGAGTGTTTCACACTGATGATAACTTTTAACTGGTTTTAAATTCTCAGATGTAAGGTAACAAATATGATTTGATACAATTTGGCTTCAAGAACCACATGCAAGCGTAAAACTTATTATGTGTTAAAGTTGATTTTTTTTTTTTAATTTAAAATTGGTTTACAAAGTTTTACAATTTTGGTCTCAGATCGTCAAAAGCACTTCAGAGGAGAGTCAGTTAGGTCATTTGCTTATTACTGATTTAGCAGTTTAGATTGAGGATTGAGGTGAGGATACAAATCACAAAATTAAGGTGATGATGGAAATCACAAAATTATGCATGAAAAAGCAACAACAAAAGAATACATTACTATTAATTTCAAAATGGCAGTCTGCAGTTGCTAGTGAATTAGTCATCATCAAATGACATAATAAACGAAGACGGGAAATTCCATGTCGCTTGACATTACCCTCTTTGTGTCATCTAATGGTGATTAAAGCTCTTCCCATAACACACAGCAACATTGCAGTAAATATGAATAAACAAATGGAATGTTCACCAAGGTCACTCCACTACTGCATTCATTTGTGTGGTAAACATTTTAAAATTCCTAAATTTCAAACTGTTTTTTGGGAATGAAAAACTCTGTCGATGTGAAATTTGTTTACATTGATATCAAGCTGTGATTTTCATTCACACTTTGACAATATAATAATTAAATTTTCTATAGCAAGTTTTTCATCAGTAGTGTTATCATATAAATCTATGGCAGTTGGTTCACTCAGTGGTTTGTTTACACAAATGTAAGCTGTTGAAGTAACTAACAGTTTGAATTGAATGATGGGAAGTATAATTTTACTTACAACATGTAAAACACCCTTTGTCATAATGTAAGCCTGCTTTTTGTAAAGAGAGCAATATTGGTGATCTCCTTAAAATGCCTGCACTGTAAACAAATCCAGTTGTACAAATGCTTTGTGCTGACAAAACAACTTTTACTGGTTTTAAATTCTCTTTAGAGATTTTTGTCTCGCTTGAAAAATTTTCAGTAAGAGACATATACCATTCCTTAAAACTGTCCGCCGTCCGGAGCAAATCTCGGAAACCGCATGCCGTACGTTAATAATATTTGGTGACTGGGTAGACCCGGAGCCGAACTGGATCCAGCAACAATTTCGGCACAAAATATGCTAATTAAGTACCTAATTTGCATAATTTATGCATAAAATGGTTTAAATGGCATATTTTACAAACCGTCCACCTTACATTCATGAAATTTGGTGGGTAGGTGAGCATAGAGCTGCGCTTGTGCCAGCTGCAATTTGAGCGCAAATTAAGTATCTAATTTGCATAATTTATGCATAAAATATTGCTTATTTTTCAACTTTGTCCGATTTCAAAGGTTAAGGTGTCAAATTGTTCGTC
>JXSR01S000029.1:61301-75715 GCA_000969725.1 Ophiothrix spiculata
GTAGATCCCTCGCTTCGTAATGCATGACTAACCCCTGCCATAATCCATGGTTCGAGTCCCCGCAAAGGCAGTGGAAACTATTTATCTTTTCATGATTTAAAAATAGTTAGGATTCACATTTTTCCAAGCAGATGGATTCCCTTTACCCTTAAAGGTGCAGTGTAGATTCCATTCACATTATCATCCCCCGGGTCTCAACAAGAAGTAGTACATTTTTTGATGTAAAATGAGGACTAGCGCAATGTTTTTCATTTTTGGACTGACACATCGTATTTTCGGACTAGCGCGGTTTTCATTTTCGGACTGACGCACCTCTAAGGTGTAGGAAAAGTGTGTAGTCGGACTAGCGGCGTGTCGGACTAGCGGGTGCACCCCCTTGATACTTTGTACCAAGTAAGCTAAAGGAATAGAAGCTTATCTTCAACAGGGCTCCAAGATGTTTTTTAAATTCAGTTTTGAATGCAGGAGGAAGACCGGAGTACCCGGAGAAAAAACCTGCGGAAGCGAGCATGGACTGAAAACCAAATGCACATAAAGCACCGGGCGCAGGAATCATACCCGGGACCTCATTGGTGCAAGGCGAGGGAACTACCGCTGCGCCAACCTGCTCCCCCACATTTGTGCTTCCAGACATTTTGCTAAAATTGGGCATTTTTTCTTTTGGCAAATTTCCCATAATACACCCAAAGGCACGTTCATCTGTGATGAAAACTTCTATACATTGTATTGTGTATATATATGTATTGCTATACAAAAACCCATTGAAAAAATTCTACCCCAAAGCCAGACACATAATATACATACCATGTGAGAACCCCCCTTCAAAAAGTATCCTTTAGGTCCCGAGTCATATTGTAATTTAAATGGTTACTGTTGTACATGTATACTGATTGGCTCAATAGCAAGTACGTTAATTGCCCTCTCAAAACAAAATTGGTATAAAACAAATATTGACTGCTCTTTCATTCTGGCATAGTAAAAACCATTTTCTCTCATATAAGTGATTTTGAGACTATCATACTATTACCCTTGATCTTCAGCCTCGGGAAATCGTATAGTCTCAAGATCACTTCGGGCAATAGTATAGTTATTACTATTGCCCTCATGAGCAGTCAATATCTGTATAAGGCCAAAAAAATAAATTGTTTGTTTGCCCTCCAGTGAAAAAATAAAAATTTTGGGTCGGTCGGTCGAGAGATCTTTTTTTTAACTCTTCACATATATTTTTAGGAATGATGTCATTCCATGGATTTTATCGAGAATACCAAGCAATGCAGGGCTTAATCATAGAAACCATCTTAAATTACTTTTGAATCATCCATGAGGTTGCCAAATATCCTGTTGTGCAATATCATCACTTGCAATTTTCTGCTTAAAAATAAAGAGTGGGTCTCAATTCAGTTCTATATATACAGAAATGATTCCAAAAGTTATTTGTAACATTTTTGATTTTTATATATTATTTCGTAATGTCATAATAAATAATTTCACACCACAATATAATATAAGTTTACACAGTGAATTTATATTGGACTTTCTTAGCTGAACTTTTCAACTAAAACTTTTCAATATGTAATAATACTTAAGATATACTCCTTAAACATCTCCATTTTCAAGAATGCAAATATTTTAAGAAATAGAAAACTCAAAACCCAAATTCAAGAAAATAAACCGCCTATTTCAAAAAAGGAACACTGAAATATATTGTCCCTATTGCCCAAACTTGTTCAAGAATACTTTAGACACACCCCTATTTCATAATTTGAATACTTCAAACCATCTCTCTTTCCAAGAAGTGGAAGACCCCCGGAAACACCATATTTCAGAATATAGAATATCAATATAAACAGGGGGAACAACCTCAATTCATGGATATTGAATACCGTAAGAAAGAAGGGAGTATTTTGTAACATACAGAATGAAATATACTGGGAAAACTAAGGCCAACAAAAATAAATTGTTTGTTTGCCCTACAGTGGAAAAATTAAAATTTTCGGTTGGTCGATCTTTTATTTTATTTTATTTTTACTCTTCACATATATTTTAAAGAATGATGTCATTCCATGGATTTTATCGTGAATACCAAGCAATGCGAATTGCAGGGCTTAATCAAAGATTCTGGGTCATTTTTAGAGGAAATATGTATTTTATACTACTAAATGTGACTTTACTGCTAAATTTAATGTTTTCCATAGAAAGTATTGAGTTTTCATATTTTACATGTTTGAAGAAAAAAAAAATACCCAACCCAAATTTTTGGCATTTTAGGGTCGGTCGCGGAGGGCAAACAAACATATTTTTTAGGCCTAATATTTCCAATAGTAGAATAATCCTAGGATACTTAAATAATATATATCACATAAAATTACTAAAACATCCCAGAAGAAACACCCCTATTTTCAACAAAGGAATGTCCCATAAACTCCCCTATTTTCAATAATGGAACATCTCCTATTTTCAACAATGAAATATCGCTTAACCACACCTATTTTCGGCAAGGGAATATCCTATAAAACTCACCTATTTTCAAGAATGGAACATCCCGGGACCACCCCTGTTTTCAACAATGCAACACCACTCGAACGCCCCTATCAACAATGGAGTATCCCATAAACACCCCTATTTTCAATACTGTAACGTCCCGGAAGCACCACTGTTTTCAATAATGGAGTGTCCCATTGGAACTCCTGTTTTCAACAATGGAGCGTCCCGGAGGCACCCCTCTATTTTCAACAATGGAACATTCCATAACCTTAAACACCCTTATTAGGGTTGTTTAATAAGGATGTTAATGTTTCCAGGATGTTCCATTGTGTTTCCGGGATGTTTTATCAATGAAAGTGGGGGTATTTATGGGATGTTCTATTATTGAGAATGGGGGTGTTTCCAGAATCTTCTATTGTTGAAAGTAGGGCCCGGAAAGTAGGGGTGCTCCGGGATGTTCCATTGTTGAAAATGGGGGTGTTCTATTGTTGAAAGTAGGGGTATATCATGAACGTTCTATTGTTGAAAATAGGGGTGTTTCTCGGATTATTCCATGGTTGAAAATGGGGGAGTTTCCAGGATATTCCATTGTTGAAAAAGGAAGTGTTTATGGGATATTCTATTATTGAAAAAAAAACCTATTATTTAATATAACAAATAAACATTTCAAGTACCGTTATAGTTCATCTACTTTTATTTTCATTTCAGTTTCTATAAAATATATATGCAGTACAAAAATAAAATTTGAATACTGAGAAAACAGAAATGGAATACATAGTTGGTTTCATTATTTCAGACTTGTTTTAACAAATGAAGAGCTTTGTATGCTGTATTCAATTACTGTAAAAATACTTTTAAATTAAAGGAACTATACAGGGTGTCCCAATAAAAATGCATCACTTTTATTTTTGATCATATCTCAGAAACCAATAGACAAAACTGTTTTCATAATAATAAGTATACTGTAAAACAAGACATATTTGCTAGCAATTTAATTTTGCTAATACCCCAAAATCGCAAAATTAATTTGCCGCTAATATTAATAATGTACAGTGATTTCAATGGCATGCTGATGCAATTAGTGAAATTAAAATGCCGCCCAAAACCCCAGATTCCGAAATTCACAAAATTTTCTTTCCGCAAATATTTCTTGTTTTACAGTAGTTTCATCGGTGTGATTTTGAGCAAAATCTGTTGAGTTGTTCTTCAGAAAACTAGAATTTTGTAAGAAGACTAAATTTTACCCAATTCAAATGGAGTTGACAGCGGTAATAATGAGAGCATGCAAAGTTTTACTGTCAAATTCAAACCCTGTATAGCAAAATATTTAGATTTTCTTTTATTTTTAAGTATCTTTGTCAACAATGATAAGTACTTCCCCCTATAGTTGATTTTTTTTTCAGGAGATCTAATGCAATCTCCAAATTTATTTTGATTGATTTGCAATTCATGATCAATCAATCAATCAATCAATCAATCAATGATACAAGTACTGTGAAAGGAATGTTTTAGAAACAAATATTCAGCTCTTTCATGATATATATATAGCATCAATAGCCTCAGTACCCAAATTCAAATTTCTGGTTTTGATCAAATATGGTACTAGTAACTGACTGTATTTTCTATTAAACATATGAAGTGTAAATCATCCACAAACAAAATTTCTAAATTGTATTTATGGATGAATTACACTTTCATATGTTAGGAAATAACAGTCAACAGGTATCGGGAAAATTTTGATCCAAGACCTTCAGAAAAGTCACAAATTTGAATTTTATTTTGTTTGTTGATATTGGGTATGAGGCTATTCTTTAAACGTATTTATTGATGCTGTATATGAAGAAAGAACCAAAGATTGTTTGTAAAACATTCCTTTCACATCATAGATTGCAGATAAATCAAAAGAAATTTTGAGTTTGCATTAGATCTCTTGAAAAATGACAATTTTAAAAATTCAACTATAGGGGGTAGTTAGTCGAGAACAATAATTAAAAATAAAGGAATATCTACATGTTTTGATATATATGACACATCAATCGAAAGGTACCTAAAGCTTGAGGGTCCCAAAATGAAAATTGATTTTTTGGTCTCATCTGAAAGATTATATTTTAAACTTTAAAATGACACCTTGCTTTTAGTTATTGGATGTTTGATTGCAAAGTTGCATCCAAATTGGTAAAAGGCATCGGGCTGATTCAGAAAACTATAGTTCTGAGAAAATCAAGTTTAAAGTTTCTGTACTGGTAAAAGGATTTTTATCTTGTTTTTTAACAAATTAATCTTATGTTTTGGATGTTGGAGCCTGATTAATATGATGGAGTACTCTTCAAAGGTAACGTTTCTGATGAAATTAGAAATTCAACCTTGGATGTGATTTTTGACTATGCTCAGCTTCAATGGCCCGTATCTCGTAATTTACTATGCCGGTATATAGGGTTTGAATTTGACAATGAAACTTTGCATGCTGTTATTATTACCGCTAATACTTCAAATGATGCAAAAATCTCAAAATGCTTGGGGAAAAGTCTGGGGATGATGCTGAACTTGTTCAATGCCCCTTTAAGTCTGCTTTGAAAAAATCTTTTTCGCATAGAAATAAAGCTTTGCAGAAATTTTTAATTCTACAAGGAATGTTGTGGGATAGTTTCTTTTAAGAATTATTTAAAAATACTGGTTCACGCGATCCCCCTGGCCGATGCGATCCCAAACAAGATGGAGTCACCATTGACACATTTGATTGCTGGTCCAAGATGAACAATTTGACACCTTAACCTTTGAAATCAGAAAAAGTTGAAAATTTGACCCCAAGGGCAAGGTGGGACGACGGGGTCATCATTGACACTTTTGATCGCTGGTCCAAGACGAACAATTTGACATCTTTACCTTTGAAATCAAACAAATTTGAAATATGACCCCAAGGGAAAGGTCGGACGATGGAGTCACCATTGACACGTTTGATCGCTGGTCCAAGATGAACAATTTGACACCTTAACCTTTGCAGTCAGACAAAGTTGAAAATTTGACCTTTCTTTTGACCTTTTGACCCCAAAGGAAAGGTCGGTCGAGGGGTCAACATTGACACTTTTGATCGCTGGTCCAAGACGAACAATTTGACACCTAACCTAAAAAATTTGAAAATTTGACCCCAAGGTTTGACCCCTATATGACCTTTGACCTCAAGACCCTTCACCTCACTCCTAGTCCCCCACCCATTGATCATTGCTACCAAGTTTGATTTGAATTGAAGCAATGCTTTTCAAATGACAGTCAAATGAGGCCAAATTTACAATTTCATCCTATTTCTAATTGACTTCATATGACCTTTGACCTTAGTATGTGACCTTTGACCACACCCACAAATGCGGGTTCCCATGCTGCACCAGTGACCAAATGTTTGGTTGAAATTCATCGAAGTATGCAGAAGTTAAGAGGCAAATGTCAACCCTTTTCACAACGTCGACGACGCCACGGACATCCACTACTATGCCATAATCCCCCTTCTACTTTTCAAGAGCTTTCAAACCAGGGGGATAAAAATACATGTAATACACACATTCAGTTTTCAGTTTCAATTAATTTAAAGTCATGATCAAATTTGACAGAAATCCTAAGAAATTAGATAAAGTCCCTATACTGTAAAGTGACTAATTTTGCATTTTCAATTTGGCCAATTTCTTAAGCAATACTATAAAGGTGTTAAAAATGGAGCGCCCTAATTCACCCATGACTTTTGATTTTATTAGCTTATTGAGTTTGTGTTTGGTTGATATTTATACCCTCAAACAATTTGGCTTAAATATGCTTACTTTTTCTGTTATGGCCATTTGCTGAATTACATTTGGGATCCCGAATTTAATTCCACGTGTATAAGTATAGGAAAACACGCATAATTTGTATTTTATCAATTTTGCTATGGCATGACAAAATTTTGACAAAATAAGACTTGAAAACGGTTTTAGATTCGGTTTTTACTCAAAACTATTTCTGATCAAAATTTTATAGTATTGCCTTTAAAGCAAATTTGCTAAATTAAATCACTACATGTAGCTAAAAATATTTTCCATTGAAAGCAATTTTGAATGAATGTTTGTGAATTACCGGTAATCCAAAATTGCTGCAATCTTGTCCATGCAAAATTAAATCACTTTACAAATTACAATAATACAACATCACTATGTAATATAATTTACTTAATGTGGAAATGTACATGTAATATCGTGGAGGGGGGTGAAATTTTAAGTTTCGCCAATAAAAATACACATTTTCAAGAAAATAGGACTGGTCACAGTGGCGTAGCCAGACCTTTCTCCAAGGGTGGGCAAACCACCCAAGATTTCTCCAATTGATTTTATCGAGCGACTTTACAGGGGTTCCAGAAAAACCGCCAAATATTGTGCTTAATGAAGTTTTCAACCTAATTTTTAGCGATTTTTAGCTCTAATTGTCGTAATTTTATGGGGAAAAGGCAGTTCCTGCCCCCTTTTTTTTTCTCCCAAGTCTTCAAAATTTCTCCAAAAAATTTCCAAGGTGGGCAAATTGCCCACCCCTGGCTACGCCACTGACTGGTCATGTACCAAATTGTTTAATATGCAGAGAAAAAGTCAACTGGAGTTACCAGACTTCTTGATTTTGCTAGCCATATATTTGCAGGATGCGACAGTCATCCCTATAATATCATGCCCCCAGGCAGCGCTGCCCCAAGGTAATCTTGTTTGAATTAAGTACCTCCCCCTGGTGTGAAGCATGACGGGATATAACAAAGCCTGTACAATAACATCATGTGCGTGCCAAGCTTTTGCTGCACAACATGACTAAGGGACCATTCACCAACATTTGTAAGGGGGGGGGGGGGTGTCTGATGCAAAAAAAATTATCACAGAAAATTTTTGGGCTCCCTTTTTGACCTCAAATATTCAAGGGCTCCCCCTTTTGCGACAAAAGTTAGTGGTCAACCCCATAGAAAAGCATGTAAACTCAATTTTTACCAGAAAATTTGTGGTAATTCTTTTCAATGCCCCCCCCCCCTCTTTTCGCATCAGCCCCCTTACAAGTGCTTGTGAACGGTCCCTAAGAGCCAGAAATCTGAAAAAGTTGCTCCTGGTACTTAACATTTCCAGAGAACCAGGAGCCATTTCCAAAATTTGATCCTGATTTTGAATTTGAAAATCAAGAATTTATTTATTAAAGAAATTTTTTGATTATCTTCTGATGAATATAATTGAATTGTTTTTCAAAAATGCCTATGTTTCCGATCTTTTTCTTTATAAATATCAACTCATACTTAGTAGATATACAAAAAATTGTAGAGGGCAATTAAGACCCAGGTGCTGTAGTAAGGAAAATATCCCGGAAAATATCGTCGACTGGGTCACAATTTTCTGCCCCACCAGGCGCAAGTAAACCATCGGGTAAAAATCGCCCGGCACCGGCTTAAAAAAAGCTTGTGTGCGTGCTTTTCTATGTTGCGACAGCAATGTACCAAGACTACTGATCTCAGGGGTACTCAAATTTATCGTCTTGCTTCCCCCTAAAAAAAACCCGATTTGTTTTTCTAATTGAAAAAGTGAGTCTATAGAACCTTAAGTTGAAAATGAGTCATGGGAAGTAACGCCCTGCGGGGCAGGTTTTTTCTCACCCCGACCCCGTCGTTCCCCGAAAATTTATTTCCCGACCGGACCGACCCGATAAAAATTTAGCTTGCCCCGACCGACCCCGACCCGAAAGGATTTTTTCTAGACCGGACCGACCCGGACCGGTAGTTTTTCATGATTTCCCGGTCAAGATGGATATTTTTCCCCGACCCCGAGTTACCCCGAATTTCAAGTCATTAAAATGGTGTTTAAAAATGATTACGATTTCACCTAAAACCAATTAAGAAAAAAATGACTCAATTTAAGACAAATGACTTTATTTAGGACCTTACGAAAAATGTTCACATGATTTTATGGTCCGATTTTTAACCAATCATAGATCATTCTCTTAGCGCGCGGGGAATTTATGTGATTGTTTATAAGAAGCAAATACTTGTTGACGTCACAAGTCTAAATGTGCTTTATTCGGTAAAGTGGTAAAGGAAAAATTAGAGTTTCAACTCAATACATCGTGGCAAAAATTGTAGTTAATATTTATAGATTTGAAGGCGTGGGATCATATAATGATCCCCAAGAGCTCAACCTGAAGTAGTATACTTTTTGATATCAATGAACAGCGTTACATTTCAGGTACATGAAATGCAAGACAATGACAAATGACAGATCAGCAACTAATGCAAAGTACAAACGATTAAATGGACGTGAAAGTGCAAGTTAAAAATGACATTATAGACACAGCGATTAATTGTTGCTCCATTTTATTTTTACCCCGAACGAGCTTTTGCATTTTCCCCGACCCCCAGTAAAAATTCCCCGACCCGATCGACCCCGGTAATATTTTTCCCGTACCGAACCCTAAAATAGCTCCAAAAATTTCCGACCCAGTTTCGGTCCGGTTCGGTCCGGGAAAATTCGGGGTTTCGGGTTTCCCCGCAGGGCCTTAATGGGAAGGGGAAGAGAATGCTTGAAAGGAGGATGATGCACCTTCAATGTCACAACCCCCCCCCCCTCCAGTACTGATCCCAATATCAGTTGTGGCATTAATGCTGATCATATGCTATCGACACTTACGGGAAATTCCACACTTTTTTATTTTAAAAAAACTACACAGTAAATATGAGTTACATCAACAAAATAATGACGTTTTTGTTGCCCTTTCGCTTCGGGAATAAAATTACTAAAGTCAGATCGGTTGGTTGGGAATTCTTTTCTTTTTAATTAAAAAATTTCTTAAGATTTTGACCTTTTAAAATCTCTAAAAACAAAAAGGCATGATGACATACATGTAACATATAATGTTTCAGTTATTTCTGACTTGACAGTGACACGGTTAAAAAAAAAGTCCAACCCGACTTTTGCTGGATTTACGGTGGGTAGGAAAAAGGCAACGCAACATTTTTAGGTTTCCAAGGTCCAGGGAGCACCCCACCCCGACCAAAGTTAAGTATCCCCCTCCCCCGGGCATACAATTTGGCTTGTATTTTTTCATCAAGGTGCAGTATTTACATGTATCTATTGCACCGTTCTTGAAAAATAGGACAATTTTGTCAAAGAGACTCAATCATGCACCAAAATCACTGGGGTCAAAGAGTTAACTTCGTGTTATCAGGATTTTGTGTTATCCAACTGAATCCACATCTATAGCAAATCAATACTTGGGACCCAACATCCATTTTGTGTTATCAGGGTTTTTGTGCTAACAGATTTTGTGTTAACGAGCTTCAACTGTAACACTCAAATGCCATACATTTAGTATTTTGTGGAGATGAAACTTGCTGAAGTAAAATTTGCCAAACTTGTGTTTTAAAAGAAAGTTTTTCCAATTTTACAATAAAATTGGTTAGGACCTGTGTCATTTTCAAGAATATAATTTTTGAAATAAAAAACACAAATGCTGTAATTTTTGGTAAAAACGAAATGCAAAATTGAAAAAAATAAAAAACAACATTGACCATGTACAAAAAAGGTCCACAAAAATTCCCTTAATTTATGTTCACCAAAAGAACCCCTAAGAGCACCAAAACAAGTAGAGCTCTAGCTGTTCACAGATCTACTCTGTGGCAAGTCTCATACAAAATCCCAGAGAAGTCAGCAAACAAGTTTATGGGAGGGATTGACACTTAATTAAGGGACCATTCACAAACAAGGGACCGTTAACAAACACTTGTTGGGGTCTGATGAAAAAATTGCCATTACCAAATGTTTGTTACCTGTTCATACTTTAAATTCGATGGCAAATATTTGGTGACGTCACGACCAAATGATTGGTAGGAAAAAATTTTCCTAGGAGGGCGACTATGGTTCCGCCATAAAACCCACAGAAAATCATACAGACTTGCCCCTCTCCATGCATCGGGTCCCTCTCCTTAAGTGTAAATTTAACCATACATACAAGTAGAACCTGTACTGATCAATGAAGTGTGGCAAGGTTTTCAGGTTACAATGTACATAGTGCTGTGTGCCAGGCCCGTAACCAAGATTTTTTTAACGGGAGTGCAGGATTTAATTTTCAAAGAGACTGGTCCTTTTGAGGAAAAATCTTCATTGTGGTCGACCCTAAACTAATTTCAGTAGTTTGGAAATGGGCGACAGCAAGAAAAAATAAAGGATTTCAGGAAAAATTACAAACACTGAAACAACCTTTCAGTGTTTTTTGTGGACCTTTATAGTACTTAGTATTTTTTTGTACATTGTCAAAATTGTGGGGATGCCCTCAGCTCACCCCCTCCCCCTTCCACTTTGACTACAGGCATGGCATGTATATAAATCTACCTAGACTGAATCAAATGCCAACACATGAACTGCACATGCGCAATAAATTTCAACAAAGTTTGAATCTGAAATTGAGATTTCACCAGAATGACTACAGGAATGCAACATCAAACATTTGTTCAATTGACTCCAACAAAAAATCTGTTAACCCAAACCCTGATGACACAAAATTGACTTTCTGAACAGTGGGACCTGTTTAAAACACAAAATCTGTGGGGACACACATTTTAGTTGGTGTTATCAGGATTTTGTTTTATCAGGGTTGTAGCTAGCTGAAGGCTACATGTAGTGCTAAATAGTCACAAATTTTATCAATTTCTTCATCTTCCTCTAACAAATCTGCAAAATAGTGTACAAAACCAATAAAGACAAATTTTGCCGGCTAATATATATCTAAAATTCAGAAGAGTGCCGGCTTAGCCGGCTATTATGCCTCAGTGCCGGTTGCTAATATCTGGCAACTGACCAGTGTAGCTACAACCCTGGTGTTATCAAATGTTAAACATTCAAAGTCAATGCCATGTCAGCGACTTAAAAAAATAAATGTGTTTAATCACTTTTAAGGGTTTCGGGGTATTCAGATTTCTTGCTACAGTTAGGGAGGGTCCACTGTACAGTGGAATAACACAAAATCTGTTAACACAAAACCCTGATAACTCAAAATGGTTGTTTGGTCCCATGTGTGAATTTTCTATGTAAATTCAGTTGGATAACACAAAATCCTGATAACACAAACTAAAATCATCGTCCCCAGTGATTTTGTGTTAATGAGGTTCAACTGTATCAGGTTCCACTGTAGCACAAAATGATTTTGAAGTCCCATCTGTTGATTTTCTATGTACGTGGGTTGGATAACACAAAATTCTGAAACACAAACTGAAATCTTGGGGCCCAGCGATTTTGAGTATTAAATCGAGGTTCCACTGTAGCAAGTGATGGATACCACAAAAATCTGTTCACAATTGTATTTACCCGGGTTACCCCACATCAGATTTTGCTTTAAGGAGGGTCCAATATACAGCAGACCCTTGTTAACACAAAATCTGTTTTTAATACAAAAACCCTGATAACACAAAATTGTTGTTTAGTCCCAAGTGTGAATTTTCTATGTGAATTTATTTGGATAACACAAAATCTTTAAAAAATGAACTAAAATCATTGTCCCCAGTGATTTTGTGTTAACGGGATTCCACTGTATTGATTCTTAAATGGCAAAGTTACGTCATTGGGCCAAACAAAATAAACTTTTTCCAGTTACATGTTAGAAAAATAGAGGGTCGATAGGAAGACAATTTTGTTTTGTTTAAAAAATTTTGTGTGGTGTAATTATGGTACAGTGGAACCTCTCACATAACACGAAATCTGTGCGGCCATACAGTTTTTTTTGTGTTATCAGACTTTATGAATCACATTTTTAATAAAAAATTCAATGCCAGGGACTTAAAAATCAGTTTTATGTAATACATTGTATCAGGGCTTTTGGGTTAACAGATTTTGTGTTAAAGGGGTTCCACTGTACTAGGAAAAATTTGAGCCAAAAGGTGGCTTTTAATCAGCAATAGGTTGACTCAATTTTTTTATTTTGGTGAATGGTAAAATGGTTACTTTGGAGCACTTTCAGAGATCATGTAGGGTTACACGAAACACAAATTTATGTTGCTTTGGCCCGGGCGGGTAACACAACAAACTTCCTTTGGCCTTTAGGGATATAAAGGACTTGGGTCTCTGTTGCATTCCTGTATTCATTTTTTTTTTCAGAAACCACATTTATAAATGAATTCATTAACGTTTACAATTAAAAAATAAACAATGCATTACAAAGCTCTTCATTTAGATAAAGGACCATTTTGTTTAAAATTTAACATCTTTAATTTTCCACATGTCTTTCTCTACAATTTCAATTCTGCTTTTTAAAAAACAATTTGTTTTTCATTTTGAACAATAATTTTTTTTTTGTTCTCTGTTGGTTGTTTCACATCAAAGCGTGAATTTATTAGGGACAATTTTAAGTACCAGCTGCTGGGTAGGCTGCTATAAAAAAAAGTTATCAAATTCAATTATCTTTGTAGATCTATTCCGAAAATAAATTTCGTTGACGCATGTTCGAAATTAATTCCGTTCGAAATAATGGGGATTTAACATGCATAAATGCATTGCACAATATTTTTGATCCTTATTAAATCTTGTAGAAATTTGGATCAGTTTGAACTTTAAAAAAATACATCCCAATCCTAATAAAATGTAACGAGATGTATTACCTCAATCGATTCAATTGCCTTTGATCATTGCTGATCTGGCATTTTCTAAATTTAGCGAGGTAGTTAATTTTCAAGTTTGGTGTGTCATTCAATTTAAAAGCTGGTGATAAAAATTCAAAATAAATTCCTATTGGGTAGGCAACAAATTTGACAATAAATCAGGAGAAAATGTTCAAATTCCAAAATCCATATTAGGTAACAAGTTCTTTAGAGGAAGTTTTTCTCAACCTTGAATTTTCACTCTTAAGTCTTTGAACTTCCCCTTCTAAACTGCTCAGGCTTTCCAATCTTTCTCGAAGTCCCTTGTCGACAACTGGATTTCCACCGCTACTGTGGTCACTTTCTCCTGCACTTGATGGTCGAAGGGCCTTCTGCTCCACTTCTAGTTCAGTAACTCTGCGCTGCAATGCCAACACCTCCGAAACAAGCTGTTCTTTGGACATGGCTTCCAAGCGTTCCGACTGTACTTCCTCGTACACAGCAGAGAAGTCTCTTTCAAGATAGTCTCCATTCATTTCATCTTCGATTTCATCAGAAGTATCGCACTGCATGTGCGAATTACTCAAATCAGGGGTATCAACTTTGTGATCCTCCATTAAAAATTGAGTCGTGTTATAAGGCGTTGGCCTGTTTGCTCGTCTCATAGCGGCACGCTCAGATTCCTGTTCATCTCGCTGTTTCCTCTCTTCCCAACTCAACTCTGTGTAAGGTTTGTATCTGCGATCCTGACGATCATGGCGGTGATTTCGCTTGCGGGTATTTCTATTTCTATTGCGCATTCGGACCCTCTTGCGTTTTCTCAGTCCATTTTCATTATTATGGGAATCGTTATCATTCAAATTAATTTCTTTTTCTTGATCATGATTACCATTAGATTTCTTTAAATGGTCATCATGCAGTCTTTCAAGTCCATGGGCGCTGTCCTGTTCATTAGTTTCTTGTTTAATTTGTTTTGGATCCCGAGCACAACTCGATGACCTTGATCTGCTTTGACGGCGAGGCCTTGCAGTTGCAACATCCTCCTGAGCACCTTCATCCTTCAGTTTTTCCTTCTTGATATTCCTATCGTTTGCAGGTGTATTTCCACGACTTCTTGATCTGCGATTTTCAGCGTTAACTTTTCTCGTTAAATCCCTAGTGGTCGGCCTTGATCGCGGTGGGGGTGACCGTTCATTTTCAGTTCTCTCATCGTCACCTTCGAGTCCATCCACACGTTCACGTTTCATATTTTACCGGATCCAGCGACAATATCAGCCAGAAACCGTGTCAAATTTGCAATAAGTTCTTAGAATTGATGAGAAGTGAGGTA
>JXSR01S000030.1:28374-45375 GCA_000969725.1 Ophiothrix spiculata
TGTCAACCTGACGAAACAACTGCTTTTGATCACAATTCTTTACTTGCTCTCTATGGTAATTTGATTTTGCTTTGTCAACCATATCGGCGTAAAGTTTGCATTGTTCACGGTACATTTGTCTGTGAACTTCCAGTCCAGATTTGCAAAACTGACGCTCGCAGCGAGGACGCTCACGTTTTTGGTTGTGAATTGCGTCATCGTACCAAGGTGCGTGTGGTCTAAGAGAAATGTTTTTAGAAATCACTGGTGCATGATGATCAAGCAGGTCCGATAAGACATTATCAAACTGAGTGCTAAGAGTCTCAACGTCAGCAATAGGATCAGTTTCAAATGATGAGTTAGCGATATCATTTTTGAATGCTTCAAGATTAATGCTGCATATCTTGCAAAAGGTCACATGATGCTTACAAACTGGAGGGCGGTGCAAAGCAAGCTTGCAGATTACAGCGAAGTGATCTGATGGAAGCGTGGAATCAATTGCAAAGTCAGAGACAATTGAGACAGAACTGTGAGTGATGACCAAA
The DNA here is from genome assembly GCA_000969725.1 of Ophiothrix spiculata. Classification (NCBI taxonomy): domain Eukaryota; kingdom Metazoa; phylum Echinodermata; class Ophiuroidea; order Amphilepidida; family Ophiotrichidae; genus Ophiothrix; species Ophiothrix spiculata. The sequence continues at coordinate 28,899 of JXSR01S000030.1, forward strand.
TCAAGTATGTGACCTTTACGATGGGTAGGTACATCGACATGCTGATTAAGAGAAGCAGAATCAAGAAGATCTTTAAAGATCCCAGCCTCGCGGTCATCGAAGTCATCCACATGGAAATTAAAATCACCAGCTAATATTGTCGGCGTAGTAGTTGATGCACATTGTTCAAGCAGAGAAAAAAACTCATCGATGAACATATTTGTTGTCAATTTGTTCTCTGTAGAGGGGGGTGGTCTGTAAAGCAGAAAAAGTCTGATTGATGAAGACTTAGATGAAATAGTGACGTCAGCATGCTCAAATGACTTTGCATCAGAAGAAGAGTTGATAGCGATTTCGAAACCCTTTGGAGTAATCAATGCAACTCCCCCGCCCCGTTTATGGCGTGGGACGTGATGTATAGTGAAGTTCGGAAGTGCATTTTTAAGTTCTGAAAGTGTCCGGTTGTCTCTTCCGTTGCCAGTTAACCAGCTTTCAGTAATCGCTAAGATATCAAGATGCTGCGATATTATAAAGGCAATAATCATAGCTGCTTTGCCGGGTTTTCTCATAGAACGAGCGTTCCATAATGCAAATTTTGCACATGGGGTATTCAAGTTCGTTTTTTTCACATATAACAAGTTAGATTTGTTGATAGTGGTGGTACCCCTTGGGCGAGCAAAATGCTGCGATAATCGATGATCTCGACGATGTGTAACTCTAGAATTGATCTTTCTTCTTAAGCATTTTCCACCTCGTCGACCTCGCTTTGTTTTCTTAACAATGTTCAATCGTTTCAATTCATTCCATTTGTCTTGAGAAAATGGTTTTGGAACGTTCTTGTTTATAGCACCTTTTTGAAGAGATAATAAAGTGTCCCTTGAGTATGTTATACGGCACATGGTGATAAAAATACAAAGTATTAGATCATGTCTGACGAATTCAACAGTATAATAGTGCACAGCAGAAACGGACTAAACAGTTAAAGTTATTCTCTTAAACAACAGCGGCAATAAAGTTAAAAACTGGTGCATAACAGTCACAAATACTCACAAAGTCCATACAAATAACGTTACGATGTAAAAATGATGTACAAAAGTTAAAATTTGAAGAAATATTGCAGGTATATCCAGAGCGAAATAAAAGTGCAGCAGATTCGTGAGAGCGCCACCACTATGATGGCGAACAAAATAAAATATATTAAGAAAAATCCTGCCGACCGACTTACCTTGCATTAAAGTGTGCTCGCATATAAAACAGGTTTAGAGGGGATTGTCACTTAAGTATCTGGATGTTTGCACCATTGTTTTGACAGGTTCAGCTACTAGTTTGCAGAGGACTATCAAATATCCTGATTCTACAATGGCCTAACGTGCACGAAAATGAACAGCAATGGCCGGTTAGGTCTAGCCATCATCAAGGGTTTATACGAAGGATAACGCAAGAATATAGGGCTCTAAAAGGGGCTACAAATCTTACGAAAGACAATGCTCTTATGGAGAGAGGTGAGTGTTAAAGGGGAAAGGGTGAACCAACAATGGCCAGTTAAGTCAAGCCATCATCAGGAGTTTGTAAAAAAGATAACTCGAATTTGACAAAGGTACAGTGGACAAAGTTTTTATATGGTTAGGTCTATAGGCCAGGCAAAAAAATTTTGGACAGTGTAAACAAAAATCAAGCGTAGGGCTTGCATTGACAAATAATGGGCCCTGCACTCTGGATTTCTGTTTACACTGTCCATTAAATTTTTCTCTGGACTATAGTCATCATCATCAGGGCAATAGGGCACCACAGTCCTGGGTTAGGTGAGAATTTAGGGGTCCAGAAAGGAACCACTGACATGGCTGAGGGCAAAGCTTTTATGAAAAAGGTAAGGGTTTGGGCACAGCCAACCTGGAAGGGTTGAGCATTTAGGGGTCTAGAAAGGAACCACAGGCCTGGCTGAGTGAAAAACTAGTATGAAGAGAGGTGAGGGTTTGGGCACAGCCAACCTGGAAGAGGTAAAAATTAAATTAAATTTAATAAATTGCAGGTGATATATAGTGCACTACGCAGTCCCCCTGACTTGTCATTCCACACGGCCTCAGCACACTTTACAGAGCAGTTCTAATCATTGGGTGAAATCACTACCTGGAGTCCCTGGGGCCAAAGGGCTTACTGCCAGTGATGTAAATCGGTAATTTACCGGTTAATTTACATGGTAAATTACCGGTAAATTACCGGCCTAAATAGTGGTAAATTAAGTAAAATAAGTAAAATATAACATTTTTTTGATTTTTGTGAATTTTTTTCGTTTTTTCCCAATTAATTATATTTTACTTAATTTACCGGTAATTTACCATAATTTACCGGTAATTTACCACAGTTTTTAATTTACCGGTAAATTAACAACATTGCTTACTGCGGCCTACATATTGGCGCAACCCTAGCTTGAGCAATTCACACCCTCATAGAATATACAGTTTTCGAACACTCAGCTCCCAGCTGGACTCGAACGCGGAACGATCAATATCTTATGTTTAACAGTCCAAGAAGTAACCGACTGAGCTAGCGAGAACTATAGGTGAGTGATGGGGCCCAGTTGTGGGGAGCAGAAAGGGATCATAGACCCAAGGTACAAAGCACCTTGTAATGAATTTGTGAATGAAATAAGCAATGCATAAATAAAGTGTAATAGCACTTGGCTGCAGTATTAAATCAACAAACTTTTTTAATGGACAGAAATTGGGAAAAATCTGTGCTCTACAAAAAGAAACCCAGGACCTTAAATCTTGAGTGTTTGGGTCCAATAAGATATTTTAGTCCAATTCACTCAAGCAGCATAATAGTACATTGGTCATATGCACCTGGATAAGAGTGAAAAGTTCAGTTGATATCATGGAGCATATTTGACTTGAAATAATGCTTATGGTTTTAAAAGCATATCAGGCATTGAGATGTCGCTATATTATTAACAGACCAGGGGTCTATTTCACTAACATCTAAATCCATCACAAATGCCAAACTTCATTGCAAAAGAGAGAGATCGTCGCAAATTTCCGGCAACCAAAGCATTTGCGATGACTTTTTTTGGCGATTAATATTTTGCAGGTACTTATGAGCCAGGCCTGTTATAAGCATCCGCAAAAAAAAAAAAAAGTATCACAAAATTATTGATATCACACAATTTTATTTTGTGCCATATTTGGACGAGATCATCACAAAATTTGCTATAGGCTCGTCCATGAAGTATAAAAGTGAAAAGATATTAGTGAAATGGAAAAGGATCATTTTGATGTATTCTAGTTTGCAAGAGTTTTTGTAATCATCGCAAAAAATAATGCTAGTGAAATAAGCCCCTGGCCATTAGAAGGGGCTTAAGCCTCCTGACCGATTCTTTTCGAATGTCACTTATTTTTCCTGCAGCAAAGCCAGCTATCAGACACTCATTGCGACTTCTAGCAGACCAAGTGGAATCGATAGCGGGAGAGGTATCCAAGACCAAGCAAATTTGTCACCAATCACTTCAGGAGTGTATCCAGATCACGTTAGAATTATTCCCAATATATATTCATCAACCAGGTATGTGTTATCCCCCTCCCAGAGATATCCACTCCCTCCCTCCCCAACCTCTGTTTTCAGGAAGGTATCCAAGACAAAGCAAATCTGTCATCAGTCTCTAAAAGAGTGCATCACGTTAGAATTATTCTGCATATATATTCATCAACCAGGTAAAATAGCCAATCCAATAGATAGTTTCTTCTCTAAAAAGTGAACATCCAAAATTGCATCATAAAATACAGGTACTTCAGAACAAAAGCAACAGACAAGAACCAGTAGTTGCAGGTGGTCAACTGGTGACCACTGATTGAGTTTTCTGAAGTGCATTTGAGATTGTCTGCTGAGTACCTCAAGTTTATTCTTCCATAACATTAGACATTTGAAATATTTAAAGCTAACTCGTATAATAACAATCTTGTTTTTTGCCAGATGTTGTTGATGATATGATGGGTTTTTACCTCGCAGTCTTCCAGGGTCTCCGTGTCCAGATGGGTATACCTGCCATACAACACACAATATCAATCTTTCTAGAGTTATTTACAAGGTAAGTTGTTATTGCTAAGTGAATTTTCATTAAACCATTCTTCCCCTCGCCTCGCCTCGCCTCCCCTCCCCTATGATGCACACTCCACAATTTTGGTTTGCGCATCTGTGGCAGACTGATCTGTGGTGATATCAAAAACTGCATGAAATTGCACATTTTGGTATTTGAATTTATGCATAAAATTGTTGAAAAGTTCTGCATGATATTCTCAAAATAAGCATATTAAAATAAAATGACTAGAAATTCCAAAGAAGTTTTTATAGAATATCATTAATGTTAAGACATGAGACACCGAGGGGTCCTGTGGGGGCATCACCCAGTATAATCTGATTGGTACAAATGTGTAAACATTACAGGGAAGGAGGCACGACAACTCCTCCTTGCTGCCTCCTGCCCACATCATACAAAAAAAGTCGGTTAGTTCTCGGACTGTTAAACATAAGATATCGATCGTTCCGCGTTCGAGTCCAGCTGAAGCTGAGTGTGCGAAAACTGTATATTCTACGAGGGTGTGAATTGCTCAAGCTAGGGTTGCGCCAATATGTAGGCCGCAGTAAGCCCTTTGGCCCCAGGGAGTCCAGGTAGTGATTTCACCCAATGATTAGAACTGCTCTGTAAAGTGTGCTGAGGCCGTGTGGAATTGCAAGTCAGGGGGACCGCGTAGTGCACTATAAATCACCTGCATTTTTTTGATTTGTTTATTCTAGCCTAACACTGAAGAATACTATAGGCCAAATAAAAATGTATTGGACAGTGTAAACAAAAATCCATAGTGCAGGGCCCCATTGTTTATCAATGCAGCCTGTACCCTGATTTTTTGTTTAAATTCTCCATTAAATTTTTCTTTTGCCTATAGTTTGGCACTATGGCTGCGACCTAAACTAAGCGTCACAATTGAGGACCCTAGAACCAGAAGGGGATTAAGTCACATTGAGTACAAACTGAGAAAATGGCACAAACATCATATCATTTGTGTTGTCTTGAATGGTATTGCTGTATCTCACAGTGACTCTTACGCATGCTCTGATCATCAAATTACTACAAAACTTGTACTGAATCTAGAAATGAGGATTCTGTAGCAGGAAATTGACACAACTCAATTTTCAAGATTTTGTGACTTAACCCCCTTTTAGTTCTAGGGTCCTCAATTCTTCGGAGGATGTAAATAAACATCCAGAGTGCAGGGCCTATTGTTTATGAACGCAACCAGTATCCTGCAATTTGTGGTCATGTGATCGATTTAATTTTGAGGAATTTCAGTAAGCTTCAGTTTTGACTTGATCTTTTACCTACAATCTGTATTTTTTGTTTTCAGAGAACAGTTGTCAGAAACAATAATGCATGAGAGCGCTGCTGGTGTCAAAGTGCTAGAAAAGTAAGTCGCCGATAAAGCTGCTTTCACAGTGTCTGTCAGAGTGTCGTACAACCAGCGTGACGTCAGCAATTAGTGCGCAAACTCAACCTTGTCACATCTGGAAAATTTTGCGACAATTACGACAAGCCGATAATCGATTACCCTGTCGTGATGGTCGTAACGACACAATATTTTTGCGTTGGAATAAATTCAACTTTTCTTCCGATAGACCATCGTGGCAATATGCAAATGTGTCGTGCAACATTATGACAACTCAAAATTGCAAATGCTTGGTCGTCTGCTGCAACTTCAAGCATGGTTGTCTGCCGCAACGACAGCTACTCTGAAACCACCTTTAGTCTTGGATATAAACATTAGAATTGTATGACAGTTGATTTTTGTTATTATTTTCCCAGCAGTATGCATGCGCAGCTTGCTTTGTTCAAGGACCATGCTTTCAAAACTCAGGCTTTACCATGTCTTTCTATTCAATCATTCAATCGGGGCAGGAATTTCAAAACATACAATTTAGTTCCTGAATGATGCGTGGGCATACTGTTGGGCAAAACAGTAAAAATTACGTCATGGGTCAACTGGTCTATACTCCACCATATATTAATTCTGCAGGGAGAAAACTTTGGAAGTGGCTGTTTTCATTTTTACACCCATTTTTTTTCCCAGTTTTAATTGCCAAAAAATAAGCCCAATTCAAATTTATTTCACTTAAAATAGAGATCTATGCAGCGCATTCATGCAGCAGGATACTACACTATAGGCCAAACAATAATTTGTGTAAACAAAAATCCAAAGTACTCTGTACAGGGCCCCATTGTTTCTAAATGCAACCCGTGCATGGAAATTGTCCAATAAATATTTATTTTGCCTATATCCATCTGTTACCTGTTTATGGATTGTTGAAGATTGTTTCTGCACAAATCAGATTCTTGCAGGGATATTAGTTTTCAAGAAATTTCCTGAATTCAGAAAATTGTACTTAAAATACCTTGTTTCAGGAATTTTGTCCTGTATAAAAGAATAAGGATAGTGTTCTTTTTCTGGAAATTCTTAGACATTTCAGGAAATTTTGATTTTGGTGACTTTCACTTACACACATGTTCTTGTTACAAGCTAATTAAGCATGCAGTGGGTCAATATTTTTGAGTCAAGTGGTAATATTAATAATAATATTCCGATATTAATATTGTGTCTTTTCCAGAGGTTCTAAAGTACTAGCCATTATTATCACACAGCCGTATCAAATGAATCGTCGGAACCATTTTCCCCATATTCTTGGCCACTAGCAGCCAATGATGAAAGGAGCAGACTTATCAGTTGTGATATTCCCACCTAAACAGTTCCATTATGTGCTCGGGTCGGAAAGGCAACCGTGATGAAGTGATTTGCCCAGGTTCACAATACAATGTTAACTATTAATGAAACCCTGTTCTATTACAGGTTCCTACAGGTTCTTGAAATCATCGTGCAGGAGCCCGGCTCAGCATTCCGTGCTTACATACCAAACATCCTGAGTATATGTATGGACCACATCTACCCAATCATAGCTGAGGTAGGCCAAACGTGTATTTTTTTATTTTGCTTAAATTTAAGTCTTTATGCTGATAATGATAATTCACACGAAAAGTATATAAGCAATGGCACAGGTGCACTTGATTTTAGTGATAACCGTGGCTAGATACTATATATAAAGCAACTATAGATTTACTTTGTAGATGCAAGACTCAACGCCATTTTTATTCCGGTATGGAGACAAAGTTTGAGGTATATAGGTTTTTGCCGATGATGCATCATATCTTGTCATAATGCGTGAATATTGTAAATACGCACACACGAGTGCAGTTTGGCATATCATTCACGTATAATGTATTATTTGCGCGATTTGTCTTTACGCACAACCGAATCTCGACACTCGGAGTTAATTTTGGCGGACCCCAATACCCCCAATTTGATCTCCATGGCGGAAGGCGCCGTTACGTGGGTCCAGTATACAAAGTCCATTATCTCGCCTGTAAATCTATGAAAACAACACAACTTTGAAGGGACCTTAATTGATAATGACTCCTTTCATTTCATATTTTACAGAGGTCGTCACCGGACATCAAACCAGCCTTGTATAGATTATTAACAGAAATTCTACTCAACAAGTGGAGATATTTCTTCTCAGCTTCCATGTTAACCAGTATGCTAACGGGCCAGGAGAATGTAGAGAACGACCAACAGTTTATAGCTATTATGCAGGTACTGTATAGCTTCCATCAAGTGTCTTCCACCTGTGTCTTGAAAATATTTTTGGTGGTTGGTTATTTTTTGTTTAAATGCAGATACAAAATTATCACAAACAAGAGGCTTTGCCGTCTGCCGACCTTGATTCTTGTCCGTTATAAATCCAGTAGACAAAGTATAGTATTAGATTAGTACTTCCTATACATTCCTGAACTTGCAACCTGATCGTGGCGATTTCCAATTTTGTCCGTTGGCTAAATATAGGAGTGACACAGCCTGGTTGAAATATTTTTTGTTGTTGGAGGGTCATTAAATCCATTCTAACAGGACTTTTATGAATCTTATATATCAATACCACACAGGTCTTGACTATTGTGTTTCTATTTTGCAGGCATTTGGGCAATCCTTCTTACAACCAGAAATGGACTTTGTTCCAACAGAATCTAGAATCATTGCATTGCATTTTCATTTTATTCTGCAGGCTTTTAGGCAATCCTTTCAACCAGATATCGATGTGTTCTAACAGAATCTAGAATCACTGACTATTGCATTACCATTTTCTTTTGCCTGTGTTTGAGCAATCTTCCTTACGACCAGGTATTACTATATTCCGACATCACTGACTATTGCAAAAACTTCTTATTTTACAGGCTTTTGGGCAATTCTTCTTACAACCAGAAATCGCTTTGTTCCAACAGAATCTAGAAGCATGTGACTATTGTATTACCATTTTATTTTGCCTGTAATTGAGCAATCCTTCTTGCAACCAGATATTTGTATATTTTTACAGAATCTAGAATCACTGACAATTTCCATTTTATTTTACAGTCATTTGGGCAATCCTTGCAAACAGATACCGTTGTGTTCTGACAAAACCATGTAATCACTGACAATTGCATTACCATTTTATTTTGCAGGCGTTTGGGCAATCCTTCCTACAACCAGATATAGCTGTGTTCAGACAGAATCTAGAATCACTAGAGAATCTCAACTCCAAGTTGAAACTTTATCACAAGGTGAGTCTAACATGCTGAATATTGTGCCATTTCCTTAAGAAAGAGACTTTTACTGAACTCCCTTTGTCCAAACTGACTTCGAAAATAATGGTATCCCACATTGCAGAAAACCCCAACCATAAGCTTAGCAAGTTTGTCTGATGCACACAGGATGTTTACTCAAAATGTATTTGTTTTGAACAGATGTGTTTCAAATATAGTTTTCACTGCAAATGATACCACAATTTGATTCATAAATGGATTACGGCAACGACTGATAGTGATCTACACATATTCCAGTGTGTTTTGGTCAAGTATATATTCAGAATTTCAATGTTACAGTTTTATTTGTTTTTCGAGGTGGTTTATTGTGATTCAGCAATTGTTACCAAGTTATTTTCATTCATTTTCTTTTTTTTTTTTTTTTTTTTTTAAATCTCCTGACAGAAAATCTTCCAAGACATGATGATGTCGCCGTTTCTCAACGTACTCCTTCAAGTGTTGCTGCACAAGTCACATGACCTACTCCAAGAAGACATCTATGTGACCATCTACAACATGGCGACTGTCAACTTTGAGGGCTTCTACAATACATTCCTTCCGCAGTTCTTGGCGAGTTCAGAGGGACTCGATGCTAACCAGAGAACTATTCTTGAGTGCAATTTCAAACATGAACAGGTATGGTTATGATTTTCCCACCCACCACTCCCTTGCATTCCTTTCCCAGTTCTTTGATAGCTCAGAGGGAACCAAAACACTATTCATATCATAAATTCTTAAATGACTTGTAACTTGTTCTTTTGTCTTCTTTTGCCTGCAGGACCTACCTTCATTCACCGCAACTCTAAATCGCTTCATAACAGACATGAGATACTATAGATTGTGTAATAGTGCATTGCCGGAAGGCTCAGTCAAACTATGACGCAGGTATGCACATGGTCAACTTAGGAAACATATGATTTAGCAGCTTTGTATTTAACCATGTCAACTTCCACAGTGTCACCAAGGAGGTGACCACGTAGTGACATTGTGATGATTATGCAGTGGTTATACAGAAACCTAAGCAACTTCAAAGTACACCACAAAATTCTTTGCAGTGTTACCTAAGAGGTGACCATGCAAGCAACATTGTGGTGACTATGCGTTGGTTGTACAAAAACATGTGGCAACTTCCAGGTTCACCACAAAATTCTTTGCAGTGTTACCTAAGAGGTGACCACACAACTGTCACTGTGGTAACTATGCAGTGGTTATACAGGAACCTATTGAAACTTCCAAGTACATCACAACATTCTTTGCACTGTTACCCAACCTCTTGTAACAACATAAGTGGCATTGTGGTGACTATGCAGTGGTTATACAGAAGGTATGGGTTAGTTTACCAAATACACAGCAGAGTTCCCCGGTAGGTGACACCATGTGCCTTTTCTGACTGATACGACAGAGCATACAGGATAGAGCATAATAATGGAGTCTAGATTCTGGTTATATAAAGTCAATTTGTCAAAAAAAATAATGTACCATGTCCTGAAATTGGTGTAATATGCTGTGATGACAAAACATAGCTGAGTGAGGATAATGAAAAACTTTTGTTCAATTTATTAAGTAAAATTAAGCCAATTTATGCACAACAATTATTATGATATGATTGTAAAGAAAGTGAAGACTATGACTATACAAGGAAATTATGGCACTTAGGATATATCAGTGGCATCAGTTGCTTCCTGTCACAGCAAAGAGAAATTTAACCAAAACCTTATCGCTCAAAATTTCTAAGCCTATTGCTAACCCAAACCCTATATCTAACCTATTTTGCTGACCTAGAACCAAATTCGTAACCATATTTTACGGAAAAAATCTTGAAATTTTGACAATTTTATCGTCTGGAAAAAAGCGGAATTCATATTGCCCTGCCACAGTGGTATCTGCAAGAATGGCATCTGCCACAGTGGCGTTTGTCATACTCTTTTCATCAGCTCACCATATCTCCTTGTACAGGAGCGTACCGTTGTTGATTTATGATGAATCCAATATTGATATTCAAATTAAAGTGCCATGCACGGTACAGCATCCATAGAAATGCGTCCACGCAGTAGACATGCACCTGTTCATCGCGTGTCGGGAACATTGAGTATGCTCAAGGCCTGGCCCGAGAGGCCTGGTGCTAGGGAACAGTTGAAAACAGCAAAGCAACAAACATTCAAAAAGTAGATTTTGCTTTCAATTCTACTAAATATTTAAAAAAAATAGATTTCTGATAAATTGAAAACATTTGATATTTAGTTTCATTCTCTATACATTAGTGTTTAGGAAGATTTTCATTGTTGAAATGTATTCAAACACACTACAAAGCCACCCAGGAACAATAAAAATATGTGGAGACATGGATGCATCATTGTTGATTTGTGAAGAACAACTGTGTAGCATGTGTGAATACCTAAAGCTTTCAGGCAGATTCCATGGTGGCAGATGCCATTGGTGTCCTAAGTGGCATAATTTCCTTGTAATTTTTTTTTTTTTTTAAACTTATCCACTTGTTTCAGCTTATCCCAATTTGTAAAACATAACACACACATACCCCCGCCGGTAATCGCCTCCAAACAGGGATATTATATATATTTCATAAATTTAACATCTAACTGAGGATACACAAATCTACAGTTATTCGGCTAACCGTGGACGTACTACTCTGACATTGTGCTATCTAATAGGGGACATACCCTATATCCCCAAACTCGGACATGCTCTAAATAGCATTATCATGTTATTTCCATCATCATGCACCTCTCTCCCAACCAAGGATAGTCCATGTTTTGGTGTGTGTCCACATTTAGAAGGGTTTTTTTTACAGCAAGTTATCCTCGTTTGGAGGCATGTACCCACCCACATAATACCTAGGAGACAAACAAAATCACTGACGTATTAATTAGCATTTGAAATTATGGTCGGCACCAATAAGTAACAATAGCAAGTTTGTTTTGCTGGAAATGTTTGGCTTAACATCTTTGGTTGCTCATTGCTGTATTATAGCACAGTATTGAAGTGCAAACTTGTGCCCAGTCAAGATATCCCAGTCCTCAATACACTGGCCCAGCCCTTGATTATATATTTAATTTTGTAGACATTAAATGTTACCGTCCCAGGAGCGTACAGAAGACATTGCTCTATTGGATTTGCCAAACAAATATAAAAAGAGGCATATTAATACAACTCTCACACATTGAAAACTGATTAAGTCTGAATACGTCATACAAACATTCCTGGATACCCCAGTTCCCCCTGGGATTCAAACCCCTGACCCCCAGCGTCCCAATCCAATGTCCAGCTATGGCAAGCCACCAAGCGTGGCCTGCCTTGGCAGCAATTCGGACGTAGGCTAATTGCTGATATCTGCCTGTAGTACTATGTAAATTAATACATAGGAGTGTAAGGGTTAATGTTATCTTAAAACATGTACACTGTTTGCAAATACACATTTCAGTTGCACCAGTAACCCCGTTTGGTTATCCATAAGGCAAAAATAGGTGTTTGCCCCCTGCAGCCAGTTCAAAATATCCACAATATGGACCAGGTTTCTGGGCTTCTACCTATCTTTGTGATGATAAAATATGTATGTGTGGAAAGGCAAACAAATCTTATGACAGTGAATAAAAGCTATAGATATTTGGTAGGCCCTTAGTAATTTTGCCCAACTCCTTCCTGTATTAAATCAATGCGCATTTTTGAAGTGTGACATTCACCATTGTACGTGACTTTTACGCTTGTTGACGACTTTTCATTTCTGTATTTTTAATATGATGCATTTCAAGAATGTCTCATACCCAAATATTTTAAATATATATGCATTATACATCTTTACATCTTTTAAGTGTATTATGAAAAAAATCTGCAATATCCGCGCGGTCGGTGTTCTAAATTAGGAAAAAGTCAAGATGGTGGTCTTCATGGACTGAACCACTTTTCAAATAGGTCAGTCACTTCCCAATCTTACTTATTCACTGGTGTCTTTCGCAAAATAATAGGAAAATTAATATGTTGCAGAGATGATTGATTAAGAGTTTGTATATTGCACACAACCAAAAGTCTCTGCTACAGAGCCAATTAATTACCTCTACTATTTTATTCAAGACAAATGCAGCACAGTCCTGAAAACTATGTCAGTATCAGATAGTCTTTCAACAGATTTATGGAAAGTAAAGTGTATAGAGATTTCTAGGAAATATTGATGACTACTTGTATAAAAAATGACAAAAAGACTTACATCATGTTTTGATGTGAATTGTAATAGTCATGTTTATTCAGGAACTGTTCAATGTTTATGATGTCGTTTATATATTAACAAAAAAATAATAATGTGGTTGCATAAATCGTCGCTTGCATTACATACGATCTATTACAAAAGGCATATCACATACTGATCTACATAACCATATCATTTTTTTGATCTCTTAACAAATATTTCTCCTTGATTTGGTATTAATATAAAAAGCACACTTTGAGGTTTATACTTTGCTTAAAGATTTGATCAATTGTTTCACCAACATTAACTTATATGATACTAAAGTTATAGATCAATATGTTAAAACATTGTTTTTGCAAATATATCACTTTAGTAATAAGTTAGACCAGTTTGGTTTAGGATGTAAAATTCTATTTGAGGAATCATATACATTTGGTTTCCGAAATTAGACTTTGTATTCAAATTCCAACTCGCCTAATGATGAATTTATTAAAACACACAGCCATACTTTATGTGTATTGTCTGGAATAGCATTCTTGCATATAAGTGAAGGAAAATACAGCTTAATGGCATTAATTAGTAAGTTGTAGTAAGCTTACCATAAGAAAATCTCACCAAGTTATGCTGTCAATGCATCATTCAAGACCTCTCTAATTAACTGCATTTATTAGCGAATCATCAGAATAATTGATGTTGAAAGGAAATGGTTATGCACCATTTTTAAACCTCTCTGTGATTGACTACATAATCCAACATATTTTTGTATTACCCATTGGAAATTGCTGTTAGAGGGCAATGATTATGATGCTGAAACACAGATGATTATGTATTTAGTTGTGATTTATTATCTTTGTTTGTATGTTTCAAGAAATATATTTTTGTAAGGGTAATGTTCAAAACAGTAATTTCGACAGCATGAAACCAATAACAGATAGTGTATGCCAAACATTGACTGTTTGTCACATTATAACATACTACTTGTAGACATTAAGTTTGTTTTTGAACTTTAGTGCTAAACTAATTTTGCACACATATGGAATAATCATTTAACTGGTTCAACCAGCATCAACCTATGATGGTGCTGTAATAATCGTATCAAGGATTTTCTAACGGATACAACATCAAACCCACTTGACGTCATAAGATGTTATGATCAAGGCTGGACATAAGGCCCCCCCCCCCCAAAAAAAAAAAAAATTGTTTGTCCTCGCCCGACCGACCGTCAAAATTTGGCCCGACCGTGTGCTTTGTAAAGTTTTTTTTTTATTTTTCAACTCTTATTTGAGGATTTTTCATGCAAATAGATATAAAAATTCACCAGAAAGTCTTCAAATCTTAAAAATACGATATGAATTGACATGAACTGTGTTTCCAATGTAGAAGACCTCTTAAGAATCAGCAGTATATTGTTCTTGTAAGTTAAGTTTATTTTTCTCATAAGTTTATTTCTTGTTCAATTTTTCTATTCTGTGAGTTTAGTTTAATTTTCATTACAAAAAAAAAAAAAGAAAGCCGACCTACCGACCCTACCTTTTCAGAGGCCGTTTTGGACAAACAAACAATATTTTTCTTTTGGCCTAAGCATGTGATTTTGTTGTTGGGTGATTAAAGTTACCCGCCCGACTGCTAGATAAATTTTGGTTATTAATGAATTTTGTTTCAAATAGGAAACTTTGCAAAGATACTTACCTGACTGAATAGTACAAATGAGTACTGTTGTGGTACTTTGCAAAGATGACTGAATGGTACAAAAAAGTTCCCAATGTCAATCCAGTCCTGATTATGATGTGCCCCACCCCTTTTCATGGGCAGTAGCAGATTGTCTAAAATTAGATCCAGTTAAGTGCCAAATTAGTGAAGCTTTGAAGTCAAAAACACAATCTCAAATGTGATGACTCACCCCGAAAAGGGGGACTTTGCGACAGAACACTTTTCAAGAAACCGATGAAAATAGACAGCAAAAAATAAAGAAAATAATAAGAATTTCCAGTAGATTTTTGTTGAGTCCTACTGGTTGACAGTTGACAACAGAGTTACTGTTTGCTTTCAGTTCATCTCATGATAAAAATTCTACAATATTTTCTAGTGTGTTGTTAAAACGTAACAAATCTTGTGTTCTGTTATTAATCTTTTTCCGATATGCGCCTCCTTGATGATGGTGCATATGCTATTTACAACTGATGAAGTCTCTTTATCACCATTTATACATTGATCAACACCAAATAGGCGGGCCTCTTCACATCATGAATTGATACAGATAAGCGCGTGCGTAGCTGAACACAGCACAACTGCAGGAAACGCAGCGCGCATTGCACGTGTGACCTACTATCACCATCTATGACACGCGTGTAATTGGGATTAGGTTTACTTGTGGATGAAGAAAAGCCTCATAATTCCCACCTATTTACTGTTGATCAAAGTATAGGGTTGGATTATACTAGTCAGTCTCTAAACAAATTGTTTGCTTCTAAGCATTTGGTCCTGATGTCAAAATGACAAGTGATTTCAAATAAAATAACTTAAACACTGAGTTAAACACAAATTAAACTTTGCACTCAATTGAATTGATTCTAGGAAAAGTCATTGAACCGGCATCAAATGTTTGTTACCCACATACATTTTTTTTCGATCACACTTACTTGATGACGCCATGACCTAATGTTTGGTAGCCAAAAAATTGTTATGAGGCAGACTATAGCCTAACCCTTAATGTTGGTCCAAATGTAGTTTCAAGCCACTACTAAAGAAAATGTGACCATCATGAAACTATATTAGAGCCTTCATCATACAGTGAAAACAAGGCTTTTTTCCTTTATGTTCTTCTTTTGTTGTACTTTAAAGTATAAGAGTTAAATATATTTTATTTTCTGTAGGAGATAATCAAATATGCAAATATTTTTGTTTATGTTATTTTGTTGTTATTTACCAGAGAATTTAATGTTTGTTTGGTAACAGTATACTTCTGGTTGAAGTTCTGGACATCTCAGCCAGTCATTGAGATTTTAATCATGAAGGCAAGCATGCTTTGATGACACAGTTCTGTCAACAATATCTTCTTTTCTTTATTTGATTGAAAGACCATCACCTAAATATTGTATTTCTGAAATTTAGTTTGCAAAGCTTCAGTCAAGATAGTATAACAAGCAAAACTTTGTTTGCAATTGACCCATAGAAAACTACATGATATTTATTTTTGTAAATGGATTTTCAGGTAATTTACAACTATTTATGAAAACAAAATTCAAGCGTAGAAATTTACAGGGTTATGCAAAACTGTTAGCTTTCGTTTCTTGATTGAAAGATAGTGTGTGGGGATCACAAACTTTAAGCACCCCTCCCGTGTTCATTCGTTGCAAACTTTTCAAAACTGAGTAATGATCAATAAATATATGAAGAAAGTATATTGCATTTGAGTCTGGTTTAACCCTAACAGTTCCCACCGTTTTTAGCTTTTTCACGGGGAAGGGGTAAAATAAACTAAGTACAAACACGTCATAGGGTGGGGGAGGAAGAAAAAAATCGCGCGCGCGCCGGGCCCGGGGCGCGAACCCGCGACCTCTGGTTTCAGAGGCGAGAGTGTGGGCTTC
>JXSR01S000031.1:7561-17649 GCA_000969725.1 Ophiothrix spiculata
AAAATCCGGGACACAAATCCCATGCGCCATACACTCACACAAAAATTTAAATGAGGCATTTTCTGAAATTGGCTATATTTGGACACTTCTAGCCACCAAAAAAAATCTTGGCATCGCTAATGTTTGGTAAAAGATTTGCCAGGAGATATGGAATTTTCTCTTAGCAAATATTATTATAGGCCTACATCATAAACCTCGGGCATTGTCTTACATGAAGTTCAAGTTCACGCTGATCACGTGTATGACGGAATGGTATGTGACCTTTCATAGAAAAGTTCAAACTTTGCGATCTCCTGGAGGCAAGACAATCGTATTCCGCAATTCGTCATAATTATTTGCCCTCCACTGCTATATTAAAATACCACAAAATTAAACGCTCATCAAGTTTTAGTTTAAATTAAAAAGAAATAAAGTAGGCCTACATACTCTTTTTAGCAGAAATTGATTACATGTTGATTTCCTCTTAGGTCTACCTGTACTTAAAAAATATCATCGAGTCGATTGTCCACATCATATTGAAAATAGGCACTTTTTTAAAAATATAATTTTTAACCCCTTCACTTTGACTTTTACTGTCAGGTAATTCCAAAATTACTTGTCCTGGACAAAATAATACTGTGAAAATAGCTTCAAAATCGTGAATTTTAGCAACTTAGACTTTGGGAAAATTACATGATCGATTGTGCCAGAGTGGTGTGTTGACTACTCGCCTGTCAAAACCAATACCGAAGTTCAACACACACTTTCGTCTTGAGAAGTAAAATTATCGTGTATTCTGTTTTTAATAAATTATTATTGACTTCTAACTAATTAATATCGATGTTTTGGTGATAATTAGTCGTCCAATTGTTTCAGCTGACAATATTATCGATTGTATATGCAATACACACAACCAGTAGCTCACCAGTGCAGTGTCGAATTTGCAGGACTTGGCTTCCGGGCAATTCCGGGATATTGTTTGTCGTCATGGCAACATAAATCAATGAAACATCTGCCTTGGTGTTGGTCTTTTCCTAGCATCTTCTATGATAATAAACCAGACATCTTGGTTTTAAACTGGATTTACAATTCAAAATATTGAAACAAAATGACGGGATTGATTTTGACGATGCCATTCTTGAGAATATTTCTTGTTTGTCGTGATGATAGTAAACTGTCTCCCCGACGCATCAAATTACAATCTCAGATTTCATTTTGAGCATATATGATGTTTTGTCATGTATGAACGGGAACAACCCAAACTTGGAAATAACGTTCTTTGGTGAAATTATATGGAATATTGAAGTTCAGATGTATCATATGTATAGTGGATCATATGAATGTGACTATGACTAAATTTTAAAAGTAAACACTTACAACTCTAATCGAATAGTGACGCGAGTGAAATCAGTATTACCTGAAATAAAATGATGTGTTGGGAACAAGAAACCCATTGACATGATAGAACGGAAACGGAGAAAACCATATCTACTTGAGTTGATGTTCAAGTTTTGCGTTTGTTAGCATACTTTTTGAAGTTTGATGGAAATTGAATATATAGACATGATGCATTTAAGTCTTCAGGATTAGGCGAAGACACTTGCTCAATGCTTTGCAGTCTGTAGGCCTAACCATCAGTCTCTGCAAGTTTGACTTTTTGCCTAAATGTATATGAATATGGCTTGATACAGATATGCATAATTTGTGTGAATATAGGTCTATCATTTTGAAGGATATTAACCCACGGTGCAAATATGGCCTAGCCGCCGCTAGGCCTATATACAATATAAAGTGAAGCCGCAAGACAATAGTAAGGTCGTGTATGTGATCACAAGTTGCACTGAAATTTGTTCAATTCAAATCACCATGGAAAAGCCACCGGGTGCAGACCAGACTCCATCGCAAAAGGCCCACAACGGACCCCCTATCCGGTCCATGAAAACCATCACTCGTGGAATGGGCATAGGGATGTCCATGCTTCCGAACCAGCCTGTCCAGACTACAGCGATACCGCAGACTCCGGCTGTATGTACCGCAGCTGTCAAGTGGAAAAACAAAATCCAACCGCCAGACAAGGCTCCAATAATTGATAATGATGAAAATGAACAGCAACAGCCGGTAGAAAATAATGCAAAAGATCCTAAACAATGGCCAGATGTAGTCACAAAAACACCCGGGACAAAAACGTCCCCGCCAATAAAAGGTCGCAAAAAGATAAAGAAAATAGTTAAGGCCAAGGTTCCAAATACATCCGTAAGCAAACCGGATGACGAAACACGTGCTGACGATACATCGGATTCTCCGCGAAAGACTCCTTCGCTTGAGCGCAATTCTACGTCCCCAGCGAGGGCGTCCTTAGTGTCAGCAGATGTTGAGAAATCGCCTGTACATGAACAACAACAGACAAGACAGTTGATTCAAAATGAAGAAAAAGAAGAGGATGGCGATAAAAAGGCGGAAGTTCAGTTGGCAGAGAATCAGCTGATTGCGGCTATACCTGTTATGCCATTGTCGTTAGCTATTATGTGTTTGTTTCTCAACATTTTGGCTCCAGGGACAGGTATGTAAGGCTTTGTATCCATCGGCTGTCCCGGTGGCGTGTGCCCTTGTGCCGTGTTCCATTCCCGGGGGGGGTACTCAATTTTGGTTTTGGTAGGGGTGTGCCGCTGGGAAATTTGAAGTACCACCCATGTATAAACCAATATTTAAGAAAAAGGGACCCATCCATATACCAAATTCCCAAAATTTTGAGTCGAGTTTATACAAAAAAATGAAATTTTTTGTTTGAAATTTAGAAGAAAAAAAATCCAAAATTTGCGCCATTTTAGCGCAAATTTAATTTAGAAAATTTTGGAAAACAGACCCATCAAAATACCACATTTTGCAAAGAAAAAGGACCCATTAAAATACCAGACAGCCTGATTTTGCTACCCAAGTTTGCGGCACATCCCCGTAATCACTTTTGTACTAAGTACCCTCCCCCCCCCCGGGGGGTTCCATTGTCCCAAAATTGTCACTCGCCACACAGACAAATCTTTGTTTTGCTTAGTGGCCGCATCAGTGTCCTTGTGTACGGCAGATGCTCTCTGTGTTTGGCACATGTCTTAGGCCCGGTGCAGACTCCACTTAGACAATAATAACTGCGCACCATCTTTTTTGAGGTCATTGTTTAAAATCGGAGGTTTTTGTTTTGGGCCGAGGTACTTTTCTGAGGGAGCGTAGTTCCCGAAGAAAAGTACCGAGGCTCAAAACAAACACCAACGATTTTAAACAATGATCGAAATAAAAGATGGTGCAAAGTTATTATTGTCATAGAATATTTTGCTTGGAATATTCTATGCTGACGACAAAATGACGTAGGTCATCCAATGGAACACACAGTTTTATTCGATGACCTACGTCATTTTGTCGTCAGCATAGAATATTCTAAGCAAAATATTCTATACGATAGAGGAGTCTGCACCGGGCTTATAGCTGGTTGGATGCCCCTGGAATCCCGGATAAGACCATTTTACCTAGAGGCACTCACCTGTGAAGTGGGTGAGCTCACATTTGGGAAAAGCATGTCAGGAGCAGAAATCCTTATAGTGAGAGATTTGAACGACAAAGGTTAATATGTTCTTAGGCTTTAAGTTTGAGGCTCCGTGATACTAGGGAGGATTTGCACACAATTGGGAAGTTACGTAAAGTTGCCCAATGTTTCAATAAATATGATATTTCGAACTTGTTACGCAATTATATCTCTAACGTTGCGTTGCCTTAAATTATCATACTGTAACTGTCGGCAACCTCTCGGAAACGTTCAACATTGTGCAACTTTCTGTGACATTGAACGTCGGTTACTCCGAGTAAGTAAAAATTTCTGGTTGTCTAGATTAAATTTATCCAAGAATTGAACAGCCTTCTGGAATGTTATACACTATAGGTCTGTTCAAATGTGTTGTTTACAAATTCGTAATAAACATGATAAAGAAAGAATCTTTCAGCATATAATGTCAAGTTCAGCTTACTTCAGCTTACTTGACTTTTAGTTTCAGTTTTGGTAGACGTTGACGTTGATACCCTGGTTCCAATGTTTTGTTGCGAGGTGTACTCATGTGTTTGCCATGCCTACAATACTAAATTTATACTTTTCTTGATTTCATTTGGGGTCGAATGGGGGCAGAATTTCTTTCTGGAGTTTCCTCGTCTCCCCTCCCCCGCTGGTTACACCACTGCACGCCTTCACGTTATGATAATACAAATACGTCAACAATAAACTTGTTCATACACGCTAGCCTTTCAGAAAATATTGTTTGATTGAATAGTTCACGATTCAATGAATGAGATGTTGTATCCTCTACTCCTTTGAAATTGAAAACACACACAACGCAATACTTTGACCCCGGGGGTTCTTACTGACAAACAGTATACGGGAGTGCTCAAAGGGTTTGGGTACATTTTCATAATTTGGGGGGTGGTCATCACATACCTAATGCGCTCAATTTGCAAAAATAGGTGTATTTTGGAAAAAAATGCCCAAAACACATAATTTGGCATAAATTTGGTGTTTTTTCCAAAAAAAAATGGTATAGAGATGGACTGCAAAATCACGCTTTTCGATCTATAGAGATGGTCAAAATTCTGAAGTCTATACTTATCTCCGTACTTATAATTTTAAGACAACCCCCCCCCCCCCCTCGGACGTCATGTAATTATATATTATCTTGCATGATTATCATGATTATTGTGTGGAGTTTTGTGCTGTAAAACAGTAATTTAGTAGATAACATTGATTCATAAAATGTTGTTTTTTCTAAAATGGGATGAAATGAGATGGTGTACCATCTCCTCGTCCCCAGCTTTTAACGGGTTTACCCTGAAGAGTATTCACGTCCCCGATTGGGTAAAATTATGGCATCACTGAGTAGATGGTAACTATGACAATGCTAACCGCTCTTATTGTTTAGGCCATGCCATGCACATATATATTGTATATAAGTGGGATTTCAAAAGACACGTATATATTCATCAATCATGTTCTAAATTTCAAATTGTTTCTGAAAAATAAGGCTGGGTCTTTTAGTGAAATGACCTTATAACATATTTTTTGACTCAATATACAATCTAAAACATGGTCTTCAATCATGTCATGGACTAAATTTAAGCTTAAAACGTATAATTTTACAGTAGTAGAGTGAGGTATAATGGAAATTGTCGGTCTATTATTCATTCTATTGAATTAGTTAAACGCTAACTTCACATAATTGATCTTTAATTGCTACACCAAGTGCAATTTCATGTTGAAAATATCAAACAATATCAAATATAAATTGATGCGAGTGCACATTATGAAATGGTTTCTCTAACTTCTAAACCAAGCGTACATTTTGTTTGAAACCGAGAGACTAACTGTTCTAAACCATCGAAGGTGTCGAATTATTGCACACAGTGATATCGTTTCTCTGACTTCCATATCAAGCGCACATTTTTTGTAAAATCAAAAGGACAACACATTCTTGTTTTTGGATACATACCAAAAGAAGACGAAACGGAGAAAAATCATGGACAACTACGCAATACCACGAACACCAGCACTCTGCACTGCAGTGGCCAAATGGAAGAGCTTGCTAAAAGGACCAGTTATCATGGACGATTTTGAAAAGATGCAGAAGGGTATTGTTGTCGAAGATGAAAGAGAAAGTAAAGATGATGATAAACAAGGAGAGGGGAAACAAGATCATGGTGATAATGCTGATGACAACATTGATGGTGTTAAGAATAAAGACATCGTTACTGGAGGTACTATCATGACTGGCAGTCACCCTGACTTGTCTGATAAAAACACAACATCAGTAACTGCCCCCGATACGACTTGCTATATTGTTGATGAAACGGGTGATGCCAAAGATGTGAATGGCAATTCTACTAAGGAAGACGAACCGCCAAAACAACCTGAAGGAGATAAAAAATGTAAAGGCAAGACAACGAAGAGATATGTCAATGGAAAACAGCCAACAAAACTTGGAAAAGGTCCGCGCAATTATAAACTCCAGAAACGAGGGACTAATAGTTCACTTAGTTCAGATGGCACAGATATGTCTAGTCAGAAAGGACCAAAGGCTGTTTCGAAAGGAATAAAAACTGCTGCAAATGGCGCCCCTCAACGAAAAATCGTCCGAAAAGTGAGCAATGTTAATAAACAAAGAAAAAACGGGGTAACATTACAAGGAGGTGGGAAAACTGCATCAAAATTGCTACAGAAGTCAAATAAAGAGCCCATGCAGCCAAATGATTCTCAAAAGCAGGATTTCAACAATGAAGTTGAAGAAAAACAAATATCCGGTGAATCTGAGGAAAAAGAGAATGAAGGTGTTGATGAACAATCGCCGTTACCGAGCCAAATCATCTCTTCAATAAACGCTCCTGAGGGGTCTCAAAATGAAGCTGCTGTCAGCCGCCCACCGTCAGCACGATCTATTCAGTATGGACAAATTGTGGACTGGGACTTCTCAAGAAAGGGCGACAAAACTGTAAAACAGTTCAAAGAGCACAAATGGATTGCTGCTATCCCGATTTTGCCACTATACGTAGCTGTCGTCTGCTGTATCTTAAATGTGTTTGCTCCCGGGACAGGTAAGACATGAAAACGGATAAGGGCAGCAAGTCGACTCGCTATTGCGGTAATTACATGCATGGAAATGCGCTTTATTCCGTGCGAGTGAAAAAGCCTATCTCACTCGGGTACCAAAGTCGCAATCAAGCGTGAATCAAGTCAGCAAAGTTCGGCAAACACCATGTGGTAAATTCGTAAGCCGACTTGCTGCCCTTAACAAGATTCAAATCAGCTGAATCCCGACTCTAACACCTTATCCACTACGTTCAGTGATCGCGAAAAGCAAAAAAAAAAAAAAAAAAAAAAACCGCCACGACCAGCATGACAAGGACAGGTGGAGTCTGAGATACATGGCTTACTTATCTCAGGGTGGAGTCTAGGTAAAAAAATTAATGTCGAAGTAATAGATTTCAATAGAATTTGTCTTCTGAGAGCCGGAGAATAAGACAGTGGTTCATTCCCGTATAGATTCAGTATGATATATAAGAAAATATCAGTCTCCAGAATACACATTCATTTTGCAATTTGATACAATCTTGTCTCCACGGTACAACGCTATTTTTTTCAGTTTCGTCAACACTTGGTGTGTGTGTGTGGGGGGGGGGGTGTTTTAGTGCACTAAGCTCTAGCGTTGACACTTGGTGGTCACCGCTACCGGTACGGTATAAAATTGCAGTCTTGCCTTGTTTAAAGATTCCATTAAGGAAGTCGTCAGAATAGCAAACAATTGAAGCAACCTGCGGTCATTTTATTGAAAAAATATAGGCCTAGCTACTTGGTTTATGACAGCAAAGAGGAATACTTGTCTATAGCTGAAGACATTTAGCCTGTGGATTTAATAGTTCATGTTTTCAATTTACGTTTTATACCTCAAGGAAATCAATTGCTGCAAAGGAGGAGATGATATTTTCAGGACCCTTTTGTATGCTGACTCTTAAATGCGCCAGTGCTGTTTTGATACATGTACGACCAAGTCCAGACGTCGCATTCGGTTCAGCTGAGCGGCTCGCTTGAGGCACTGTTAACTTAAAATCAATTTTGTATGAGCCGCTTCATACGTTTCCCAAACATCACCCTAAGGCCTTATCATTGCTCAGATCGACTGATACGCACCATGTCACATGGGAGTGTGCACAAAGTTGCACAATGAAGGCCTAAGGCATAAATGCTTTGGAGGATCCAAGCGTGGAAAAACTTGCATTTTATAGCATATATATATATAATAATGATAAAATTGTTTTTCGTCCCATATTTATTGGTCGAGCTATGCGTTTTAAAGTATTGGGCTTTGCGTCTCGCCCAATATTTTTACAACTCACAACTGGACCAATAAATATGGGCTCAATCTATCCAATCTATATAACAAAGTTACGTAGCGATGCTGCTGAGCGTTGTACAAAGTTGCGGAAGGTAAAGCGAAGTTGCAGAAAATGTTTCAAAGTTCTTTAGACACAGCTTTGTGCAACTCTATATAACATTACCAACTTCATGTAACATAGCGGAACATTAGGCAATTTTCGAAAACATACCAATTTTGTGCAACTTTGTCGATCCCCCCGAGTGTCATGGGCTCTATTTTACCGTGCCTTTTTTTTTTTACTTTGACAAAATTGACAACTTACTGATTTGAAGATGTTTTAATCTATCAATCTATCAATTTTATTTCCATAAAAACTTGACATCAAAATAACATAAATAAATACAAAATATCACAAACAAAACAAAAGTTATATGGAGGAGAAGACAGGAGGGCCAATAAGGCCTGTAATTTGCCTACCCCTAAAAACAAAGTTCCACAAACGATCAGACATACTAGGACCGCAGAACAAGACGGGACGTGGACAGGGACGGGACAAGGACAGCTCAAAAAAACTAATTTTGACTTAGTTTTATTTTTAATTGGGATCGAAAGTGTCTAATTGAAATAGCAGATTGAATTGGTTTTGGAAGTGAATTCCATAATATTGGGCCACAGGTTCGAACAGAATGATCGGAAAAGGCTTTCTTGTTTCTTGTATGATTGAAATCATTTAGATGTCTAGTTGGGTAGTCATGGATGTCTGAGCGTCTGGTGAAATAATTTTGAAAAGAAACAGGTAGTTCATTGTTGTTAAACTTATACATAAATACAGCAAGCTCCATCGAATATATATCATTAACAGTCAGTAAGTTTTGTTTGGCAAACAAAGGATTAGCATGACTCCTATAATGAGCACCAGATATGGTTCTGATTGCCCATTTTTGAAGCTTCACCAATTTGTCCATGTATGATTTGCATGTATTTCCCCAAACAAGAATTCCATAATTTAAATAGGGCAAAACCAAAGTGCAATAAAGCGTGTGAAGTATGCGTCCTGGGAGAACATATTTTGATCGGAAAAGGCTTTCTTTCTCTGTCATAAGCTCACAGTTTCCTCTCTATTTTCGTCCAATTTTCTCCATGCAGGTACAATTATCTCCAGCTTTAGTCTGCTGTGTTGCAACAAGCGTCCGGAACCAGCCTCGGGTAAAAAAGAAGACGCCGTCGATTTGCTGATCACCAATTTCTGTGTTGGTATATCGCAGCTGTTTACCGTTACATTTCTCTTTATCGGATTCATTTGGAGTGTTTCATGGGGAATCTTCATGGTGCAATTTGCTTGTAAGTTTTTAGTCAATTTATTCTTCCTCTTTGCTTTACTGTATTGTACGGTACATGTAGGCTTTTTATTTTTAAATCCAAATCCGAGTCACAGTTCCTTTCTTCTTGATATAATTTAATAGCTATCATGCTATAGGAGTATAGACCCACCACCAGACTCACCAGGTATACACTGTATGCAGTGCCCCAAGAAGGAGCATTCGCAAAGGGGACCAACGGCTTAATGGCGAATCACGGAGCGATTGTAGAGTAATAAGAACAATCGTTTCAAAGTTATTTTAGCTCAAATTTGCTGCACCGTATAGTCGCATCCCCAATATTTCAATTGTCGACCGGAAGAGGTCAACTCAACGGAATATTTACACCACTTTCGGAAATGTATTGTCGGAAAGAAGTTTGTCATTTTATTATTATTCAGTTTTGAGTAAAATGTGAACCAATAGTCTGAAAAGATGCAAAATTCGTCTCAAAATCGGTGAAGAATTGAAACATATAGAATGTAAAAATACTGTAGTCGTCAGAGCGCTTATGTTGTGGGACCTTTTTATTTTTTTACTTTATTTTTTCCCTTATTATTTTTCAAAAGCCACGTTTACAAATTTTAGGTCTACCTTTTTGTGTCTCATTTCGGTTGTCGGCCGTCAGAAAATTTGTCTCACCTCAATATTGAAACTCTGACTACATGCACTGTTTGGCAATGACCACAAACCTTATTAAATTGTTACATGACCTGAATTTGAATGTGATATGGGCTTTATCAATTCTGGGTTAAACTTGGCAGAAACGCAATAAACAGTCACGTGCCAAGCCGGGAAATTTAAAGTTCTTCCCGCTGATTTTAGTGCAAAGAACCAAACTCACTACTCACAATAA